>CAMXCT020003977.1:0-48814 GCA_947184155.2 Cladocopium goreaui
GTTCCCACATCACATCTACCTCTTTTCCACCCCTCCTTCCAGCTTCCATTCCTTTTTTTTGCAGTGCTGTCGCAGCATGGCGTCTGTGGATCGCACGTGTGCGAAGCGGCAGCCGGAGAGAACTGCAGTCACGTCGGGTGAAAACATGGGCCGTGAGCGGTTTTGTTTCTGGGGCAGACCGTCTCTGTAGATATTGCTACTCAGACACGTGCCTCTACCAGTCACATTTCTCTAGCGGAAATCATCAGCAGCATTCCTAGGTGTCAACGGTCGACACGCTTTTTCCAGACCTGTGGGCCATATTCACGTCCAGCTGTTTGTGACAATGGAATCCTAGCAGACTATCTGCTCCATGTGCTTTTTTCATGCCCAAGCCTGTGACCTGCATTCTGCTTTAAGGACGTGGTGGTGAGTTCCTTGCTGTTTCTAGTGTCAAGCCCTCTCCAAAGGAAATGGGCCACCTGACAGCAAAGCGGGGTGTCGCAAGCAACTAACGTAGCACATCGCATTGGAGCCTTGCACCCAAGACATGCCATGCAGACAGGATGTTTCCGCATTGCACTTGGGCCGAGCCATGAGATCCTCCACGACTCGGAAGCGTGCTGCGTGCGGGTCGTTGCGGGAACTGCTGCAAGCCAACCAGCTCGAGGTGCCGAAATTTCGGGGTGAATTGTCTCGCGCCGACTTTGCATCGCAACGACAGCGCCTGGAGAACTGCACCTTGTCTCCGAGTGACACTCAGAAGCTGCGAGACATCATTGACCTCTATGAGGTGCCTCACCTGTTTGTCGGGTGCTAAAGACTGCGACCCATTGTTCGGGTCCCTTTTCACATTTCTCCCCCTGCTGCGACTTGCTCAGCCGTCCTGGTTGGTGCTACCATTCGCTGGGTTTGCACGGCCTTCTGGTTCACACTGTTTCTACTCAGCTTTGCAGGGCGTTGCAGCAGCAGACGAAGCTGGTGCAGCAGCATCGACCCAAGAGGATGTGGATATGGCAGCAGCCCCAGGACCAGGTCAGACCGCAAGTAGTTGCCATTAGCATCCGGGACGGTACTTTCCGGAGGGTAAGAGACCTAGAGCAGTGGATGGACATGACATGCATCAGTGACAGTAGGCAAGCCTCAGCCTTGCATGCAGATGGGAGAGACTGAACTAGAAGGGGTATAGTCATGAGTCCTAGTCGCAGCCACTTCATCGTTGCACATTTTTCAGAGGGGATGCCCGCCCTTTTCGTCTTCGAGCACGAGCAGTGTTGGTAACCTACAATTCCTTGCAGCTGCAGCTGGCGGATTTCGATGAGTTCCTTACTTGGCTTGCAACGGGTGAGTGGGTCGGCAAATGGAGTGCCACGATGGAATCAAGTTTGCGTTCGGAGGATGCTGGCCGTCTACATATTCATTGCTTCCTGGAATTCGCCCGCCCCGTCGCCTGGCAATCATGCACGGCGCTCCGTTTCAAGGGCATTCAGCCCAATCTTTCCCCATGTCGGGCACGGGGCGCACGCTGGCGAGATGCGGCAGACCAAGGACATTTTTACGTTTGGGCTGCAAAGGTGCATCTCCGTTGGGTTACCTTGCAACGACATTCTATCTCATGTTGAAAGTTGCAGTTCATGTAGGCCACCTTTGTCACTAATCCGATCGTGTGGCAGCAGCATGACGTAGCTTCTAGTTGATCATCAGTAGACCTGGCAGCTTTGCAGCAGATCGTGTTTGCAGTCAAACATTTTCTAGGCCACCTTGGTCTGGGCACCCACGAGCCTGATTTGGATGAACTGAACTCATTGGACCGCTATCTACGTGGTTGGTCTTGCATAGGCAATCCTTCTTCTTTGTACGCAATGATTCAAGATTTATCACTATCGATATATCGAAATATATCTCTGCATATAAACATATATATGTGGTGATCCATCTGAAGGTCCTGATAACGAGTTTCAATTGCAAACACAGTTCATTTGTGCTGGTACCCCGCGCGAAAGTTTGTTTGCGAAACAGAAACTGTTTGCTTCGCGAAAGTGTCGCGAACGGTGGCTAGAATGCATCATCCTCATTGTCTACAGTACCGCTTGTTAAGGGCTACCACCGCCTCCCTGCTGTCGGGGGTCCGGCAGGAGACTGGACCGCACATTGGCTTTTCCCTTCATAGGTAGCAGCCAGCTTCCGAAGGTCACGCTTCGCCAGAGCCAAATACCATGGTGGCCAAGCACATCCTTGCACCTGCCGCTGGTCCTGCCTAACGTTGCTTTCTGAAGTCTCAAGAAACAACCGCGAAATGCAGCAGCCAAGCTTCGAACAGGACACTTTGCAAGAGCCAAACACCAAGGCACCTGGTGTTTGCTTTTCCTTTGCCGCCCCCCCGTGCTCCTGGCTGTGGTCTGCGGAGACAAGTCTTTGCACGACAGTTGCACGCAAGTGCTGCAAAAGACTAGGTAAAGTCAAAGGGCATTTTGAAGGGCGTGGCCCAGTAAGCCTTGCTAAAAAAGTTCCTCAGCAGCAAGAACCTGTTCGCGAAGGGGATTCCGTGATGCTAGCAGAATGTTTGCAAGGCTATGAAGCACTTTTCCGTGCTAATTTGGTGTGATTTGGCCCGTGCCGATTGAATCTGCATAAGCGGAGTTATTGCTCAACATGGGTTGCGCGAAAGATGCACATGCAGTTCGCGAAGGATGCGCGAAAGAAACTTTTTGCTTCGCGATAAATGGCCGCTTGCAGAGACAGGAATTGACAGCAACCGGCATATGTAGATTGTTTCGTCGCCAGCATCACATCTAATCTAATTGTCTGGACCCACCACCAGATCATTTCCTCGGCTGACATGCCTTGAGTGCTGGGTGAAATTCACCCGGGCGATCTGTGCAGGTAGGAACCCATTTCGTTGCCACCAGCTCCTACGAGGCGTTCAAGGACTACACAGTGCAGGGCAGATGGCTGGATTCGCTGTGGAGTGGGCACAAGCTTTCTCATCAGCAGTACCTGCAGTACGCGTGCCTGGGTTAAGCAGCATTGTTTTCATTCCGGAGATACATCAGGGTCCACATTTATTGGACGCTCCATGGCTGCATGGCGATCAGCATATGTAGATATATAGAGACAATTTTCGAGAGATTTAGATACACACGCACACACACACATATATATATATATCTCTTCGAGACAGATCTATACAAAGATATGTCTTTCTATATCTATCTATATCTATCTATGGATATGACGTGGATGATATATATATATATATATATATATATATATACATGGACCCAGGGGTGCGGATGCCAAAGACTCACTTTAGGCGGTGTCATTGCAGTTGACTTGTCAATAGCTGTTTATCGATCCCCCTTGATTGAAGCTCTATATGGAAGGGAAGAACCCATGTCCGGATGAAATGATTAAACCCATACTATAAATGTTTCTTTATCATATTTTATGTGGTCTGGAATATGGGTACCATAATATACAAGTAATAAAGTGGGATGGAGAAACCTTAAAATTCAACGAGGTCTGCATACCACTATTTATAAACACATATGCGCACGATAACATGATCAGAATTCCTTGTCCCTATTCTGCTGGGGCGCGAACGGTTCGCGAAAGGGTGGCGTGCGGGCAGTTTTCGGGTACCAGAATATTGAACAACCCCGAAAAGATTTGTATGAAACGGAACATAACATAAACCCAATGTGAATTTCAGTGGGACCACTTCATAGCAGGTCCATTTCATAGAATAGGGAACGTCACAAACACCTATGTTGTTTATAAAAGTGCTGCTTCGAGTCTGCTAAAGTGTCCGAACATAAGCAATAATTTGGCCGTAACATATCTTCAGATACCTTCAAATATCCCCCTTGGAATTTCCTCTACAGAATCAAGAACGTTGGGTCCTGGAAAATGGTGCGTTTTAACCCCCTGCTTTGTTTAGGGGTACCTACCCAGTGTCAACGCTTTCAATTGTATAGAGGACCTTGGGGCCTCTGATTCTATAGAGATTTCATGTTGAATCCAGCACTGAGTCCTAGTCAGCAGAAAGCCTTAGCCACTGCGATTCTATAGTTGGATATGTTCTCTTTGGGTGTATGTCATGTTGTTCAATTCTATAGAGAAGTATTGGCAGAACCAATTTCCCACAACAATTCTTTCATCATCATTGATCATCCTTGTATATAATCGAAGAGGTTGACAGTGAACACTTGGAGCCTTTGAGCTCTATAAAAGTGGGAATGCATAAGGTAAGGTAGGCAAGAGCAACTGGAGCATTCAGGTCAGCTGTCAATGAATGACACTTGGGGAGCCTGATTTTATAGAAGGCCAACTAACCCCCCCAACCAAAAAACGGCTCTACAAGAGTGACTTGGGGGCAGCGATTCTAAAGAGATTGTCAACTTGAAAATACCTTGGGGTCTCTGATTCTATAGATGCATTTTCAGAAAGAGGGCCAATGTCTCCAGAATTATCACTATAAAAGTGTCAACACCGTGTGCAGCAGGTTGCAGGTGCGCTTGGGCTATACCACCCGCAAACGCGCTGTGGAAGCAGTCATGCAGCAGGAGAGCGAAAGTCGCCTCCGACGTGAGCAGGCCGAAGTGGTGGCTCAGCTCCAGCCATTGCAAAAGCCATTTTTGCCACAAGTGGTTGCCCGAGTCGAAGACTGGGCCAAACAGTATTCCATTTTAGATTCTCGGTACAAATTTCTTGTGCTCCGGGCGCCTTCGCGCGCTGGCAAAATCACCTTGGCAAAATGCCTCCATTTCGTTTTGCCTACGTATATCCAGAAGCCTCCTTTCATTCAAACTGTCCAGGGTGCCACGGCCGCTGAGTTACAACATTACGACAGAGATTCTCACGGCTTTATCCTGTTCGACAATTGCAATTCTATGTCCTTTGTGCTATCTCAGCGGCCTTATTTCAGGCAAACCCAGACTTTCATCGCTTAGGCCAGTCACAGACGAACATATTCTCATATCAGGTTTATTTATTCAGGGTCCCCATTGTGATCACCATAGATGAATCAACTGACTGGGATGATGACGAACCATGGATTCGCGAGAATCAGCATTTGGTGCAGCTCACCGGCCCGTGTTATCATTTGGAGCAACAGCCTGCATGGGGTAGAGAAAGGCATGGCTTGGGTTAGGTTTGTGAAACCGCCTGCGGGGGAGATTTGGGTCTACAGCTGCTTGAACCCTCAATGTATATATTTATACATACATACATACATACATACATACATACATACATACATACATACATAATATATATATATACACATATTAATTTAGATATACATTATATATATATATATACATCATATACATAATATACATATATTATATATTATATCCATAATTTTTGGATTCCCATGTCATGGGGGTATGGATGGCCATAGACATCCATAAACCGTTGATATATTCCTGGTTATATACCCATTACATTCCCATGGCCCTTGGCAATCAATCCTGGCAAGTGAAAATCCTACATCTATTGATGTTTTTTTTTCCCATGTACATATATATGTAGAGAGAGAGAGAGATATAGTATATAGATAGCATATTCCTGGTTAGAAACCCATGATATTACAATCTATATTCCCATCTATAGATATTCCATCCTTGTTGGTGACCGATTCTTCTATCCGCAGGTTTTCGCCAAATTCTTGGGGAGGAGCATCCGGACACCCTGGTGGCCCAAGCCAACCTTCAAGCCTTGCTGGAGGAGCCGTAACGGAGCTTCTGCAGTAGGTTTGGATATGTTTGGCTGAAAATTGCCTGAAATGGTTTTTTCTTAATTTATGGGGGATATGGTTTAGTGACTTCATTTTCCCTTTTTTTTCTTATGGGGGATATCGTTTAGTGATTAAAAAAAACCTATTGAAGTGATAGAGAAGGGGTATCCCATGGTATCCCCAATTTTTGAGACAAAGATCCAAATGAAACCATGCCATCATTTCTCAAAAATTGGGGATACCCCTTCTCAAAAATGGCAGTAAAAACCATCATAATTTTTGAGTCACTTTCCTTTTTGTAGGTTTTTACTGCCATGATTTCCCCCATGCCATCATTTCTGCTGCCAGACTTGGTGCTTCACCCTTCGGTCGATTACAACCCCACTTAGTTCGCTGGACATTGCACCTACCCTACTTACCCTCTGGTAAACAAACATAAGTGTGGAAAATCACAATGTTTTATGGCTAAATCAACTCTAAATGGCAATTTTCAATAGCTATGTTAGTTTACCAGATGGTATACCTGGGGTGAACTAACTGATTCTTGCGAATCTTGCGGTGAATCACCGTCCGTAAGATCCACAGTCGAAAAGAGTCCGTCTATCCCTTCAAGTCCAGGGATGGATTTTCGCATGAGGGTTGTATGCAAAATGCCAGGTTCAAGCTGCAAAAATGAAATCCTCATGTAATTTCATGATTTTGGGATTCAAACTCATGGTCCAACCGTCCATGTTTGTTGTTTTTACACCTGTATTCTGGGATCACAGGACACCATCCAAAGATGGGGATTTTCTTGGTACCAACGGACCCACAAAATGGGTCATTTTGGCCGGGTTTGTCTGAAAGGGTGCCCTCAACCCAGTGTTTATCACAAAATTCTTCCTGTGAAATTTTCTATTTGGAGGGTATACCGGTATACCCCATTTTCAGACACACCCATGTACAACATCAAGTTGCTTATATGATCTTATATATCCCATGAAATATCCCATTGATTCCCATTAGATCTCCATGAAACCCACCGAAAAATTCCCCGTGGGAGGAGATCGAAGAACGCGACTCCGCTCTATGGCGCCGTGCCATGGCGGAAGCACGTTTTTTTTCGGTGACCGTCCAAGGACATCCCATAAATCCAATGATTTATCATGGCCTTCATCATGTTTCATGGTTGATCATGTAAATTTATCATTATTATTATTAATTCTTATTATTATTAATAAATATTAATGATAATTATTATTAATAATTATTATTATATTATTATTATTTATTATTATTATTAATTATTATTAATTATTATTATTACTATTATTATATATATATATATAAATAAATATATATATATATATATGCATATAATTTTATGAGCTCAGAGGGTCAGATTGGGTTCTACCCCAGTTTCATAGAAGCACTTATATGTCTTTGGACTTCCCAAGACGATTCTTCGTTTTGGGGTAGGGTGAGGATACAGGATCGCTGCCACCTTGCGCTCCTGGGAACGCCTTTGTTGCTTTGCCTTTCTCATCCTTTCTCTTTTTTGATTTTGGTAAAAGATCTAGTCGTTGCTGTAGATTACCCAATGCTGCTGACCTGCAGATTGAATTCCTTCGTGAAATATAGTGGAACGATCCGTGCTGAAAAAGGAATACAGTAAGCTTGATCAGACATGATCAGGTCACAGTGATTCGTTTGCCTTTTCTTATCAACTTTTCAGCTACATATCAGTGGCTGCAATATGCTATAATCACAGATGTATCATCATGTTTTCAATGTGTGGTATTCACCCAATGCCGCCATAAACCGAAGAATATTATGACTTACCACAACTTTTATGGGGTTTAAACGTTTATCATTCCCAAATGGTAGTTGTTTATTGCATTGAAACCCACCTGGAACCCCATGGAACCGCGCACCGCTAGAGTGTCACCATCCCTGAGGAACCGCATGAGGCAGCGGAAAAGGCGCTGTCATTCGAAAAAGGTTGTCTTGATGGGCACCTGGACAATCATTTGGAGGTTACCTAAATGCTGGTACCCCAAATCATCCAAGTCATTGGACTAGACCATTTTAGTCTTGCGGGGGATGAACATCCATCCATCCATCTATACAGATTGTGCAGTATAGATTTAAAATTATGTGTATATATAATTATATTTATATAATATACATATGATCACATGATTATATATGCATAGTTATATGAATGCATAATTACACAATCATATATATACATATATGGTGGTATATCATTCACAGATGCTATTAGTGAAAACGTGAGAACCAAGGCCCGGAAAGTGCGTCATGAAGATGCGGCCCACTTCTGAGGAGCCTTTCGAAGACCTGGTGTATGCCTGGGAATTCATGGTGATTTAATGGTGGTTTAATGGGATTTCACAGGATTCAATGTGGACTCAATGTGGATTCAATGGGATTTTATAGGGATTTAAATGGGATTTTAATGGGATTTTAATGGGGACTACAACGAATTGATGGGAACAGAGTAGGATGATTTTTTAGGATCATCCCTTGGGTGTTGCTGGATTTTCCACACCTATGAGGGTAAGTCTAGGATTTACCAGGAAGAGATCTTGCAGGGCGGCGTAAGTGCAGTTTTGGGGTACCATAATTTTGAGCAACCCCAATAATACATATATATATATATATTATTAATAATAATACATGTGTATATATATATATATTATAAAAAATAATTATATATATTATCATATATACTATATATATATTATGATATATACTAATATATATATGATAATATATACTAATAAATATATATATATTTATTTGATATATACTAACATATATACATGATAATTTATACTAATATATATATATATATACTAATATATATATATATATATTATATATATACACTATATATATGATATATTTTATAATATGATATAATTAATAAAATATTTTTTACTATAATATATTGTAATATAGTACAGTATAATATGGTATAATATAATATAATGTCATTTAATATAATATAATATAATGTAATATAACATAATTATAATTATAAAATGATGTAATATAATATAATATAATCTGATATGATATGATATGATACAATTGAATATTTTAATATAATAGAATATAATCTAATATAATATAATATAATACAATTATATATATATGGGGTTAGATCCCAGTTTGTATAGGCATAGCAACCCCAAATAGATGCAAACATGATGATGTAAATATCATTGAACTAACACCCTGGAAAGACTGGAAAGCTATCTTCTGAGGGATTCCCCATCAAAACTCCAGCCTTCCCCTGTCAGGATCACCTCGCATCCTGCAGTATTTCCGAGTTGACAGCTTCTGTCGGGGCTCGCAGGGCGAAGCGGCAAAGAAGACCTGGATTTATTGGTGGTGCCAATTGGGAGGGATGGTCATCCCATCTTTAGGTGGTTGGTGGTTTCAAACATTTTTTATTTTCCATTTCATATATGGGATGTCATGCAAACCCCATTGACGAACTCCATCATTTTTCAAGATGTTTATTGCACCACCAACCAGAAAATCACCATAAATCTATATAAATCTACATAAATCCCATTAAACTCCATTAAATCCCATTAAATCCCCCGGGTGTGTCTGAAAATAGGGGACACCCGGGATACCCGCACCGAGCCGAGCCACTTCAATACGATGATCATCCACCGGAATGTGGCTTTTCTAAGGATGATGGGATTCAATGGGATTCAATGTGATTCAATGCATTTGTCATGAAATTTGCCATCATCATTAAGCCTCATTAAGCCTCATATTGGATTTGCTGACATTTTTGTTATTTTTTGTTCATGTTCTAATTGACTAAGCCATATTAGGCCATGTTAATGTGTATCTCTCTTTTCTGTTGGGCGCTTGCAAGTCCAAGTGCGGTACTCCAGGTTCCAAGATGGTGATTGTTTGGCCAAAATAGATAGAATCAGATAGAACCGTTGGAAACCTAAAAAATGAAAGAAACAACCTTGCTTGTGTTTCTGGTTGTTCATGATATGTACGTATGCATATCACACATGTATGTATATTTGTAAAGTGTGTATGTGCGTCCCGCGGGCCGGAGGTGCCGCCCAGAGGTGTATCATGTGACCAATTTTTTGGGGTTTATTTAGGGTTTCGTTCTACTTTCATTTTTAGGGTTTCAGGGTTTTTGCCATGGTTTTAACAAGTGTTTATTACCCTTTAAGGCTTATTAAGGCTTATTTAGGTGTTCATGTCAAATTTAGGTTTTAAGGTTTTAAATTGAGGGTGTAGGATTTAAGGTCTGGGGTTTTAGAAACAGGTCTCGTCAGCCAGCTGGCCATGCGGCCGACATGGCAACATGCACAAAATACTCGCATGTGCAGTCAAAATGACCCTTACTGTACCGGGCAGCACCCCCGTCCTGGCTGTGTATATATATATATGTATATATATACGTACGTATAAATATATGTACATATAATGATGATGATGATGATGATGATGACAGCACAAAAAAATAGATACTGACAATAAAATATAAAGTCTTAATAACTGTAATACACACACACATATATATATACATTTATACATACACGCATACATACATGTAATATCCCAGTTTCTCAGGAGTTGCAGCAGATCAAGGAGAAAGCTGCCGCCAAGGCAGGGACAGCACGGAAGGGAGTGCCATGGTCAAAAGCACGGTTGCACGTTCCATGGTGAAGTAATGATTACTCTCTGGTCATTTAACATAGCTATGGAAAATGGACCATTCATAGATGATTTATGATGATTTACCTATTTAAAAAAATGTGATTTTCCATGGCTATGTTAAATAACCAGATGGTTAAAAAAAAACCCTGCCACCATTGTATCATCAATTTTAACCCATGGTTAACCATTAGCCATCATTATTAACCGCTATTAACATACTGGTTGGTAGTATACCTACCCCTCTGAAAAATATTCCCAGGCAGCACAGGCAGCTGCAGCCCCCCAAGAGGATGCAGAGGCCGGGAAATGGGAATATCATGGAACATATAAACAATAATCTATCTACTGTATCTATCTGTCTATCAATCTATCTATCAATCTATCTACAACTATCTATCTATCTACCTATCTATCTATCAATCAATCAATCTATCTATCAATCTGTCTATCTATCTACCTATCTATCTATCTATCAATCTATTTATCTATCAATCAATCAATCAATCTATCTATCTATCTGATCTTATCTGATCTAATCTGATCTAATCTGATCTGATCTGATCTAATCTAATCTAATCTAATCTATCTATATATCAATCAATCAATCTATCTATCTATCAATCTATCTATCTTTCTGTCTAACTATCTACCTATCTATCAATCAATCTATCTATCTATCTATTTATCTATCTATTTATCTATCTATCTATCTACCTATCTATCTATCTATCTATCTATTTATCTATCTATCTATCTACCTATCTATCTATCTATCTATTTATCTATCTATCTATCTACCTATCTATCTATCTATCTATATGTTTATATATTTTATCTATCTTACCTATCTTATCTGTCTTATCTATCGTTTCTATGTTTTCTGTCTTTTCTGTCTTTTCTATCTTTTCTATCTTATCTATCTTATCTATCTTATCTATCTTATCTATCGTATCTATCTTATCTATCTTATCTATCTCATCTATCTTATCTATCTTATCTATCTTATCTATCTTATTTATATTATCTATCTTATCTGTCTTATCGATCTTTCCATGTTTCTGTTTTGACTGTCTTTTCTATTTTTTTCTATCTTATCTATCTTATCTATCTTATATATCTTATCCATCGTATCTATCTTATCTATCTTATCTATCTCATCTATCTTATCTATCTTATCTATCTTATCTATCTTATCTTTTTTTTCTATGTTTTCTGTCTTTTCTGTCTTTTCTATCTTATCTATCTTATCTATCTTATCTATCTTATCGGTCTTATCGATCTTTTCTACCTTATCGATCTTTTCTATCTTATCTATCTTATCTAGCTTATCTATCTTATCTATCTTATCTATCCAGATCTATCCAGATCTATCCAGATCTATCCAGATCTATCCAGATCTATCCAGATCTATCCAGATCTATCCAGATCTATCCAGATCTATCCGGATCTATCCGGATCTATCCAGATCTATCCAGATCTATCCAGGTCTATCCAGATCTATCCGGATCTATTTGGATCATTTTGGATCTATCCGGATCTATCCGGATCTATCCGGATCAGATCTATCCAGATCTATCCAATCTATCTACTCTATCTAATCTATTTACTCTATCCATCTATCTATCTATCTATCTATCTTTCGTTCTTTCTGTTTTTTTTCTATCTATTTGTCTGTCTGTCTATTTATCCA
Source organism: Cladocopium goreaui (assembly GCA_947184155.2). Lineage (NCBI taxonomy): Eukaryota > Dinophyceae > Suessiales > Symbiodiniaceae > Cladocopium > Cladocopium goreaui. Next base: position 12,120 of record CAMXCT020003977.1, read on the forward strand.
TCCATCCATCCGTTACATATGTATATAATATGTATATATATATATGTGTGTAAATGAATGCATCTATGTATAGGGATATTTATGTATAACTAACCAACTTGATATGGTAGTTGGGCATGTCTCAAAATGGGGGATTGATCCCCTTTCAAACCATGGGATTTGGGACTATCCATGAAATCTATGGAAGATATCAGTGATATTCAGTGATTCTGTGAGTGATGTTAATGGATATGTCTATGATACACATATATATATATATATGGATATATAGACAGATGTATGTGTATATATTCAATAGCATTCAGTCATATGTTTGTCATTTCTATATTTCTATCAGTGATGGTGGCTGTGGAATGACTATCACAGGCTCCTGACTCGGCACCAAAACCTGAGAACGAGGAGTCGGACAAGGAGGCGGCCGTCGGCCGTCGACGAAAACCTGTGGGAATCGGAGAATTTTGTCTGGTTGGTGGTTTGGTTTAGTATGGGATAATGACGGTTAATAATGGTTAATAATCACTGGTTGGTGGTTTGGAACATGAATTTAATGAATGATTTTGCCATATATTGGGAATGTCATCATCCCAACTGACGAACTCCATCATTTTTCAGAGGGGTAGGAAAAAACCACCAACCAGTTGTTCAATTTCCCAATGTTCAATGGAGTTGAAAGAGTTTCAAACATCAGTTGAAATATCTTGAAATGGTGTTTGGTGGTCGATCCCAAGTTGATGTTCACAGAGACACCATGAGACAACATCTTGAGACTTGCGAAAATGTGGTGTGGCTGTTGTTGTTGTTGTTGTTGTTGTTGTTATTGTTGTTAAAAAGGACGAGAACTTTCCCGCACAACAGTCGTTTTTAATCGTTCCCCGGAGATAAGGCCGCTGCGGAAGAGAGCGACCAGGAAGATGAAAAGGATGATAAGGCGCGCATTTGGCATTTGGGGCTAAAACAGCGACAAAAACTGGGAGTTGCAACCACAATCAAATCAGCACATACATACACTATATGTAGGATATATATATATAATATATATAATAGGTATAATGTATACTATTGTATAAATGCGTATACATATATATATATATATGCATGCATGTAATTATATACGTGTGTATGTATACATTTATGCACATATATATATATATATATTATCCTGGACCAGCGAACGAGCAGAAAAAAAAGGTTGTTTTGGTCAATGACCTTGTTTTTAGCCAATTGACCTATTTTGGGTCAGATCGGGCAATTCAACCCAAACGACCCAAAATGGCAGAAATCTGGCTGAAATCTAATTTTCTATGTGTTTCCATGGTGTCCCATCCCATAACTTCACTTTCTTTCACCATAGCTACACTTGTGGCACTGATTGACCCCTGACGTGTTTGACTGGATCCATGGGGGCCTGCGCTTTCAGGCCTGAGCCCCCGCTATGCTTTGTCTTTTATTCTTTGCAGGGGTGGTGCATTGTTCAGGGATTGGATGCCAATTGGCAGAAATTTCAATGCTGTATGACACGTGTTGTTCAGACTCTGGCTCGCAAAGATGTACCATCTGAGACAGGTGTGTGTTTGTTTGCGTGTGGGACTTCACGCATACAACTATTTATTTGGCGTTATTCACCAGACCTAAGGCAGTCATGCAAAACACGTATGATTCACACGTATTCACGCCGCAGATTTGGGACGGCAACTCCCCGCAAAATAGCAAATCGTCAATTTTCAAGTTTTTCCGGACCAAAACTGCCCCGCAAATCGGGCGCAAAAACCCGCAATCCGCACACAAAAACCCGCAAACGGGCGCAAATCAGGATTTCTGCCCTGATGTGTTTTGACAAAATGTATTTTATCGCAGCAAAGCTAGGTTTAAATGGCAAATTCTTTTGATTTAGCAAAGCGGGTCAGCCACCCGCAAACACGCCAAGAGGGTTGATTGCTGGCTGCATAGCTGTAGCCATTCTTGGGATGCTTTTCAGCATACTTAGTGGATCAGATTCTTCTTCATGAGGCCCTGTTCTACGTTTGAGCAGGGGGTATAGAAGTGCTTTTCAGTTAGGGATATCTTAAGATGATTTTCTTTGGTATGGCCCAGTGACTGAGGCTGGGGGTGTTGGCAAGACGAAGATCACATCGGAAGATGTTCACGGTTGTCACGTTCATGTCACCACCTGCTTTTTATATAGCATCACAGAAGTGTTTGTACCTTTACCGGCAGGAATTGCTGAAGGTTGGATGATTTGAAGTGATGTGGCAAGAGACTCCACGTGTGGAAATAAGACATGGCAGAAAAGTTGGGATCGGGCAGAAATGGCCCAAACCGGGCAGAATTACCATTATTTTCTGAAACGGGCAGAAAACCAAAACGACCAAAATTTAATGGTTGTTTGATGATACAGGATTATATTATATATATGTATATACACATAGCATACCTACAAACATGCAGTTGAAATGTAAGTGGGTTTGTTCGTTTCAATTATTGGTTGGTTGATATGTTAACCCACAAAAAATGGCGCGTACACCACCAGCATTTTCGATTTCAAAACTGGGATGTCCTGTAAACACACGGCTTTTACGGGCGTTACCAGCCAAAAACCAGGGATCTATACAAGCACCATCAAATGGGGATGTATAATGATGTATTCTGTGCATGTGTCTACTTAACTCTACTTACTGTATACATAGATGCATAGTGTATTAGAATAGACCACATGATGTAATTATATACAGTACATACATGTATATACGTAGAATTGGATCTAATTGGTTCGTTGCTTGAACTATGTGATGTGTTAAACCAAAGTTGGGGTGATGATTCCGAAAGTGACTTTTTCGGGAGGGATGGGATAGAATTCTGCTCTGTGACAGCGACAACTTTTGAACATTCAAACGATATCGACGTAACAAATGTTGGCATGTTCGTCGCAGATATTGAGTACGTAAACATGACAAAGATTCTTAAATTGTCAGGGTTCCATTCTAGACTAGACCCATTGGCTAAGCGCTGAAATTACACCAGGGATCACCAGGGAGGGTATTGTACCTTGAACGACTCAATGGGTTTTGCCAAAGCCGGACGAATGTCCCCGTTCGATCTAAACTGTTTGAGTTCGGTATCAGTGCATTACTGCCATACCCTCCAGCAATCAGACATGACAATTCTTCATAGGGGAGTGCAGTATCCCAGCTATAAACCTCCATTTATAGGAATTTTCCAGCTAGCCACATTTGATTGCCAGAAGCTATTTAGTTTGACAATTTTCGTATCATATTCCTGGGACGCCATCATCTTATTCAACGAATTGGTGTAATTAAAGGACATTTGACACCGGACATCCCCAAATATTCATGAGAAAACCGTGGTTTCTGCTGTCCCGCTCAAGATTTTCCCAACAAAACCACTCCATCCGCATGTTCATTGTGTCACTTGTGTCGCATTAAATCTCATTAAATCCAATGAAACATGATTAAGCACCATAAAATCAGGATATCCATTGAATTTCCCATTGGCTGCCTGGAAAACAGGATGAAGACATGGAAAAGGTCTGCGAGGCCGCTTGGTCAGTGACTTCCGTGGATGGCCTGTCGCTGGTTGCCACATTTGTCTTTCTAAAACAGTACAGTAAGTATACGGAAATCATATATGCATTAAATCATTATTATATATATTACATATAAAAAATATTAAATCAATACCAGTATCTAGCATTAAATCATTTACACTTACTAGACTATAATATATATATATATGTTCTAATATCAATGTATAAAACTGCATCGATTGTTGCTAAAATCCACGTTTATACCACACTTTACTGTAATTGCATCATCAGTTGGTGTTCATTGTCGTCCCCGCTGTTTTTTCATGAAACCCGGATATGTTTCATCCAATCTCCATAAACTTGCCAGTTGTGGATGAGTTAATCCCCATTGATGTTCACACGGCTTCACTGTCCGGTTTAGCATATTGCAATCATTACCCTCTGGTAAACATACAAAAAACTATGGAAAATCACCATGTTCAATGGGTAAATCCACTACAAATGGCCATTGTCAATAGCCATGTATAGCTATGTTAAATTACCAAAGGGTACATATGTTTGTTGCCTCAAAAAGAAAGACCAACGGAAACCACTGCTAAACAGCATGTGGAGGCGGCGGCAGAAGCAGAGGTGATGGCAACGGCATGTTTTATTTGTGTTGTGTCCTTCTGTGGTAAACCCAGGATAAACCATCCCAATCAACAGCCATTCCGAGGTCCTTTTAATCAAATAGGGGTAGACCCAACCAATAAACATGAAAAACTAAACCAAGATCGGGGATTGTTTATTCTAGTTTTCCACATTATTTCCAAAGAAAGTGTGTATTTGGTTAAGATATGTTAAGATGTTCGGTCTTCGCATTTCATCGAGCGGCCTCATCTAGCCCTTCGGATTTTTGATGGTTATTTTTAATGTGGGAAAGCCTAGCTGTCATAAACCTACCATGACTGGGGATGATCGGATGATGATTGCCAACCATAAAAATTCTGATTTTTTGTGATGGTTTACCAGATTTTGTTCACATTGACCTTGCATAGTATCTAGCAAGCCTAACAACCAATGATCACTCGAGGGATCCGTACCTTTCATATCATTTTGAATACCATTGGGAAGATGAACATCCACAAATCCCAGCTATCTTGTTCAATTCCTGCGACTCAGATGGAACTGTACAGAACCCGGTTCGTTGCTTGACTTTAAGATGCTGAAATGTCCAGGCCATTGGCACCTTAAGACACGCCTTTCCGTTGCTCCGCGCGTACACCGCTGGTTCAGTGGGCGAAAGCCGTTGTGAGTAGGGGAACAGAGAAGCAAAAGGATGACGTGGAAGAATCCGGCAGAATAACCAACGATGCAGTGTGAGAATAGCGAAACAAGAAAAACGTCACTAATATCAACATCTACATTTATCATGAAGACAGAATGAGAAGTCTAAAAAAATTAACTACAATGTCTGCAAACGTTTGTATTTACCATCCAATCTCCACCAATCCCATTTTTTAGTACTATGAGAGTCATACCTCCATACACAAACCAAAAGCCGCCGAGTTTTCGCCATCGCATCGTCAGTGGGCGCGCCCTCGCCGCTGATTTTTCGATGCCCAGAACTCAGTGCTTCACCCACTGGTGCGGATTAAGCATGTATAATAAGCCCACCCAAGAAATAGTTAAGGTACAAGTCTCCACTTTTTTCTTCGGGGGGGGCTTTCTCTAGATGTTTCATTCCTCAAATTTCAATTCCCACAAAGAATAGTTAAGGCTTGACATGGATGTTTGTTTTCAAATCCCAATTGACATCCCAATTCAAATGCGATAATTAATTAATGGATTGTCTCCCAATTCAGATCGTAGATTTTACTTTTCTAATAATGCCTATATACTTTATAATGAAGAATTGCTCTCTGAATCGAACTCCATAGACACCTGGATATCCGGGACCAGGGCCGGCCATAGACAGGCCAACTACGTGCGGGCATCCCATGGCTTGTTATGGCATGATCCAAATGTGTGATAGACTGCAGGGTGAAAAAAATGGGATCTCATGACTTTTCATGGGCGATTTTAAATGGTGGTTTAATGAGGCTTAATGGGATATTTAACCAAGCAACAATACGCATGTTCCATGATCAAGTTTCTTGGGTAAACTGCCATGTATCCATCAAGATCGGGATGATTTATACAGCCATTGTTAGGATTCCCATTCTGAGACCAATGTGACCATACCACCTGTTACCATTATTGTTTGCCATATAATGGGGGTTAAAACAATGCCATTTGCACCATCCCCCAGTCATCACCATGTTTATAGGTGGTATATATATATATATATAAACCATTCCCAGGAAAATGGGTGGTAGTCCTACGGCATTGTTTGAACCACATTATAACCCCACCATGCTGGCCACATGGCGAAACTGGCCATGCTGGCCGTAGGCTGTTGGCATAGCCTCCAATGGGATGGAGAAGTACTCCTTCGTCCAACGGCTGGGTCAAGGTACGGCGTACGGGTCCCCTCGGGCGAGGTTCGAATCGGTTTTTATTCGTGGGGACCCGTTAAGCCGTTTCAGGGGCATGTTAAGCAAATCCATGATGATGATGATGTTGATGATGATGATGATGATGATGGTGGTGATGATGATGATGTTTTTTTGGATGATCTGGTTCCCAGGCCCATTCAGAAGCCACTCTGGACAAGACATACAGGGTGGTGCCCCAGTTCGTTAGCTAAGTTGGATACTTACTTCCATTAATTGTATACATACACATACATACATGATATATATATATATATATTTATACTATATATATATATATTATGTCGATATTTTAAACCTACCTAGATGTATCTACCACAAAGCCACCAGCTCCAGAGTTGTTTCAACCGGGGCGCGCCAGGCTCTTTTGCGGTGGTCTGGAAAGCGCGCCGGAAATCCGTGACGTGCCGGCACCCCCAAAATTTGGAGGTTTCCGAATTATCAATACTAAAATGGGTAATGTTCAGTAATTTTCAATAGTAAATTGGGGTAATTATTATATCATAGTAAAATTTGGAGGGTACCCAAAAAATTGGGTAAGTATCAATAGTGAAATTGTTTATAATTAGCTTTGGATGATTTTTGGTAGCCCTATGGTAGGAAACAGAAACCACCTGAAATTCCCCGATACTTGGGTCTGGCCCGAAATATGGAGATGATGTTATCAAGATGAAACAAAACACCCCAGTTGTAAGCTGGTTTAAAAACCCATCTATACTTAATTACAGTATATAACATTATATAACTATAATTGGCTTTATCTCCCATTCTCCCATAAAAATGATATAGAAATATAACTACCATTTTAGGGATGATCAAATATATACTACCAATTAGGGATGATTTCATCTCCCATTGTATAACTATCATTTTAGGGATGATGAAATACTCATCACGAATTCCGCATTTTTCGTCGCAGCCCAGGATGGACGTTTGGTGGCGGCCAAGCAACTGAAGACGTCCCCGGAGTGGGGATCCTGGAGAATATGATGATCAAGCTGATTTGACCAGAGAAAGGTGGGTGTACAATCAGTAACACTCAGAAAAACTATTGCAACTATGGTATTATGGAGTTTGTATATATTATATATATAATGATATATGTGATTGCACTAAGTAAAACTATAATTATGATATATATCTGATTTTACTTCAGGTTATTTGACACTGATTCAGCAATTGGAGAGAGATCCTAATTTCACAAGTGGTTTCCCTGCTCCTAAGATTGATCAGTGAAATGCTGGATGACTCGCCCTCCGTAAACATCAGCAATGGTGATCCGAGTCCTCCCAAAGCCAGCATCCGTTGTTTTGCAGAACAAGCATATTCAAAACAAACACAGAATGTATTATCATGGATCATGTATAAAATTGGATAGATATATAATATAGGATCATGTAAACCATCCACACACCTGTATTATTCCTTGGGTAGTTCCAGGGTTTCCTAGTGATGCATCAGGTCATGGGAAGCTTGCAAGCAGCTACCAGAGGCTGTGGGTATCGGATATTCATGGGGAGATTCGATCAGATATATAATCATTATATATATAATGATATGTATATATATAGTGATATAAATATATATAATGATATATATATATATATTTATATTTATATGATATATCTATAATTATATATATATAGAGTGAGATATATAGTGATATATATATATAGTTATATATGTGATGATATATATATATATATCATGATATATATATATTCAATATATATAATGGTATATATGTTTAATGATATATATATATATATATATTTATATAGTGATATATATATATATATATGTATACTGGTATATATAGATATAATTATATATATTTAATACTTTGCACTTATATATAATGATATATATAATATATAGTAATATATATATATATATAATGATATATATATATTTTGATCTGATCTATATATATATATATTTGTATCATATCATGATATATAAACATACTTAAATAAATATATATATATATATATTCATACACATGTACTTATATATTGACCATATATAGAAATAATGCAACTATATGAACGAAAAAATGATGATAAACCAATACGTAGAAGGATATACCACCAATACTTGTTTAGTCAATATTAGTATCATCAGTAAAAGATGATGGAATATTTCATCAATCAGTTACATGATGTAAGCAACTCTCATATAACGGGATATCTCACACATATAGTCAACAAAAACATGGATTCGTGGATTTGAAAAAAAAAACTACTATCCTCCAGTAGTTTGTAGCTATGGAGAATTCAACTCATATATATATATATGTTTTAAGAGGTAAATCATTGAACTATATGAGTCATGGCTTCCATAGTCTATAGTAAGCAGTTAAATCCCGAGAGGGTAACTACAAAAAATGGAGTTCATGGGATGATGTTCGGTGGAATATACATATTATATACCATCTGGTTATGACTAACATAGCCATGGAAAATCCAACCATTTTTAAGAACGGTACACCTTCTATTTCTATGGGCCATCGAAAAACCATGGTTATGTTAGTCATAGCCAGAGGGTAACTAGCTATAATCAAGTTACGGTAGCGTTATATGGAAAAGTTCAGGCTTCGTAGATGGGATGACCATGATGCAATTCGTTGCACACCTGGAATCCATGGAGAAACTGCTTAGATCAGACCATGGGAGCCTATGAGTATTTTCAGTATAGCTCATCAACAACTGTAAGAAATGTGTTGGTCTCATATTTCATTCAATAAATCGTTCAGAATACGATTGTGATGTTTCGTAAAGAAATGCCATTGGCGGTTTGCGGGGTATACACCATGTTCAGTAGTTTTATCCAATTGCATCCCATAGAGTCCTAAGTATATCCCAGTACCATCTGGTTATTTAACATAGCCATGGAAAATCCACCCATTTTTCACAGGTAAACCATCTATAAATGGGCCATCGAAAAACCATGGCTATGTTAAATAACCAGAGGGTATACCCCATTAAATCCCATTAAATCCCATTAAACCACCATTTTCCTATGGTTTTCCCATGGTTTTCCATGGTTTTCCCATGGTTTTCCGATAAGATGCTTGGCCAAGCCTCACAGGTGCGTGCCGCGGCACAAGTGGCCGACCGGCGTCATTTGGTGCAGCTGCTGGAAGCGGTGCGTCATGGCCGCTTGACGGCGCCTGGTGATGGTCGGCAACGATTTTAGGCTGGACGAAACCATAGGAAAACCATAGGAAAATGGAGGTTTAATATGATTAATAGTGGTTAATAGTGGTTAATAGTGGTTAATAGTGGTTAATGGATGGTGAATAATGGATGATAATGGTAATAATAATGGTTAATGATGATTACCCTTTGGTAAACGTACAAAAAACTGGTTGGTGGTTTCAAACATGACTTTTATTTTCCATAATATATGGGATGTCATCCTTCCCATTGACTAATATTTTCAATATGGTTAAAACCACCAACCAGATAACTATGGAAAGATCCACCATTTTTGATGGGTAAATCAATTTATTATATCAATAGCTATGTTAGTCAAGAAGAAAAGGGCAAACCTAAAAAATACATTGTGATTTAATTGGTGATTTAATAAGACTATGGAACATCACCATGGTTTGGCTTGGTAAGTCATCACACCAATTAGGTCATTTTCAGTGAATAGTTTACTGATGTCTACTGGAAGGATGGCGATTTGACCACTTGGGGATCTCTGGAAATCGCGATGGGCGATGATGGGTGTTCTGATTGTTGTCATGTTATGTGTTTGTAATTTTGATACGATAGTATATACTGATCTTTAGTGGTTGGCTATGTAAACTGAACCTTTTTTTTTCTTCATCTACATGGTATTCAAGATTAACATAGATTAGCCATGTCACCTCATTGAAAAAGACGATGATCCTTAGCCATGATCGGAAGGCTCCCCAGCAATTCCAGTAGAACCTGTTAAATGGGGAGCCAAGGAGCTACTAAGAGTTTCCTGACCACATGATTTGCTTTTTGTGTGTAAACATGTTTTCCTAGAAAGGACAGCTTTGGAGCGTGCTGCCAGGAAACTTTGGTTGGTTGATGGGTTATGGATTGGTACTACCTGGCAGACTGACAAGTATTTGAAACCATGGTGGGACAACCTATCATTCAACCTTAACATAGAACAATTCCCAAGAGTGCAATCGTCATCATTTATCTACCTGGTTCTCGCTATTTTGCATAACTAAAAGCTATTTGCAAAAACAACTCAACTGAACACATACAGTAATTGTCACATATTTTAACATCTCTTCTACAGACATGTTTTTGATTTTTCTTTGTTTACAGTACTGTGCTTCAAGTATTGGATGTGTTGGCTTCATTGTGTTGATTGTTGCGTCACAACAACCCTGGAATTGCCACAAGTCTCGCTATGCCATCTTTGCACATAGCAGCTGCACACCGGGTTGAGATGGAGGCGGGAAACCCCATTCCAAGACCTGCAACCCCATGCAATCTGCAGGTGCAAAAATCCGAAATTGTGTTGTAGTTATATATTTGTCCGCTCTGGAAGTCACATTCGACATGCAAATCATGAAAATATATGAAAATATATCAAAATCATCCTAGCAATGGATAGATGTTGATGACCGTTACCAGCTCAGACCATTTATTGCACCTGTTTTTTGTTTTGATAACAGTGGAGGTGAGCAACCTTTGAAAAAAAAGTGGTACCTACTGTAAGTTTGGCCATGGGATCCCAACTTGAGACCGGACCGAGGTGGAGAACTCTTTTTGATCTTCGAGTACATTGAGGGAAGCTTGCATCATTGCATTGCCCCTGGGTTGCGATGAGAATGGGCGGTAAACCTTGGTAAACCTGGTAAACCCGGAGAAACCATGGCTGCATGACTGGGGATGGTTGAAATCCCAGAGAAATGTTGTGATGACTTGGGGATGGTATATGAAGTTTATTATTGGCTTGACCACATGATATGGATACGTCAGGACAAATCCAATGGGCTCAAAGAACTTCAAACAGAACGGGTGGTTTGTATGGGGCGTCAGCCTTTGGTAATTTCAGGCGAAATATCAACTATGGAATGTACTCGCAATGCACATGTATATATATATATATGATAATATAGATAATACATGATAATACGACTTTGTAATATTGTACATATATTTCAATCAATTATGATATATGTTTTCTCCTGCTAGTATACATATATACACACATTATATATACATATTCAGATGTGTATTACTATGTGTAAGATTATCTATCTATATATATATACGGCAAATGCCTGGGCTTTGCCCGGACCCGCAATGACGACAGGCGCCGCATCATCATAATCATCATCATCATCATCATCATCACCATCATCATCATCACCATCATCATCGTCATCGTCATCATCATCATCATCATCATCAGAATTAAACCCTTATTGAAGATCTTCAATGAATGTAGAAGTGTAACGGGGGTGGGAGAATTAAACCCTTATTGAAGATCTTCAATGAATGTAGAAGTTTAACGGGGGGTGGGCGAATTAAACCCTTATTGAAGATCTTCAATGAATGTAGAAGTTTTAACGGTGGTGGGAGAACTAAACCTTCATTGAAGATCTTCAATGAATGTAGAAGTTTTAACTGGGGTGGGAGTTTAATATTCCCTAGTACCTTTGTTGTTTTTCCCATAGGAATTTAAGGTTTGACGGGGGTGGGAGTTTAATATTCCCTAGTACCTTTGTTGTTTTTCCCATAGGAATTTAAGGTTTGACGGGGGTGGGAATTCAATATTCCCTAGTACCTTTGTTGTTTTTCCCATAGGAATTTAAGGTTTGACGGGGGTGGGAGTTTAATATTCCCTAGTACCTTTGTTGTTTTTCCCATAGGAATTTAAGGTTTGACGGGGGGGTAGTTTAATATTCCCTAGTACCTTTGTTGTTTTTCCCATAGGAATTTAAGGTTTAACGGGGGTGGGAATACAATATTCCCTAGTACCTTTGCTGTTTTTCCCATAGGAATTTAAGGTTTGACGGGGGTGGGAGTTTAATATTCCCTAGTACCTTCGTTCTTTTTCCCATAGAAATTTTGTGAAGTTGCATCAACATTTGTTTTGGAATGGGAAACCTCTACGCTGCAATGGGTATATATATACATTATATATACATTATATATACATACATTATATATACATTATATATACATTATATATATACACATTATATATACACATTATATATATATATACATATGTATATATTTTTGCAATACTATAGACTATTTGTATATATATATGTATGTATAAATAATACTAGTATGTGTTCCTCTAGCCCTTCCCAGACGATCGCCCAGGCCACCGCCACACGCCGGCTCGAGGAGAGTCAGGCAGGTTTGCGGCAAAAAAATCCTCGGTTCAGCAGCTGAAATGGTGAGAAATGAGAAATACTAAGGAAGAACTGGCAACTGTGATTTTTATGCTGTTAGATGATGAAATATGATGAAATATGATGAAATATGATGAAATATGATGAAATATGATGAACTATGATATTTTATCCTACAATTGAGTTCAACAAAAGTACATCATTTATGGTCACTTATGGTATAATTCTATTGTAATTACAGCATAAGGCGATCTAGGAAAAATACATGGAGTTCGACTATTGTGTTTCATCGTTAGATCCAGTTTGGAGTTGGAGATTTGGTTTGCCATGATTGGTTTACACTGATTATTCCATGGGGTTTCTCAATGTTTTTGGGTTGCCTTAACCGTGTTCTTAAACAAACAAAATCTTGTTTTGGTTGGATTAGAGTCTAAGAGGTTCTAAGTTTGGGGAAAGGCCACCTTTCCTCCTTTGGTTTGCAGCATCCCATGCTTTGGCGCTGGGGTGATCCCCAATGGAATCTGGACACTTTCTAAGCAAATTCCTGCCACACAAATATTTTGATCTTAGCATGTTCGTTCGGTACGTTTGGGCGTTCAGAACGCGCGTTTTAAAAACTCGCGTTCCAGAACGCGCGTTCTGAGTGAATCCTTTTTTCCAACGATATAAAGTCAATTTATTTCCGGGGTTTGAACAGAGAAACCTTTTTCCCCCACTAAAAAAAAAGGATGTGGAGCTCTTGTGGGCTCAAAATGGTAGATGCAGCCACCAGAAGGCTGATCAGCGATCTGGGCCATGACTTGGACCTTGATGGGATATGTTTGGATTGATAATTAAGTGGATAAGTGGATAAGAGCTAGTGGGAAGGGGATATATGAGATATTAAAAGGATTTTTCTAGGGTTTGATGTTGCTTTGTGTTGCTGAGAAGAACCGTTTGGACAAAAAGCCTTAGGTCGGGCAGGCCTAAGATGGAATCCTTTTTTTAGAGGCTTTAGAAAGCGCTGGGCAGGCCAAACACGGATCCTTTTTTTAGGGCCTTTAAAAAGCGTTCGGCAGGCCAAAGACGGATCCTTTTTTTGCCTGGTTTTAAAAGAATTGTGCAGGTTAAAGCCTGCAAGTTTTGCTCCTGGACTGCTTGAAAACTGCTTGAGAAACTCCATGTGCTAGAGTGGATCCTTTTTGCAGGGAGCAAAAAAAGGATTCGGACGCTTTTGGGATCCATAAAACCACTAAAAACACCCCTGCGTTCGGAACACGCGTTCCAGAACGTACGTTTTGCGTTCTGCGTTGTGAACGTGCTAAGATTTTGATATGTATTCTGAATTATTCTGACATGCATGTTTTAACCCTATGCTTAAACATAAAGTCCTGACATCAGTTCTGGCCATCAATAGTTGACAAAAACATACTCTGGCAATCTCTGACATGTATTCTGAGATGCGATCACATTTGATCTGGCATGATTTGATTTGTGGCTCTTTCTGGAATATGTTGCTCAAATATCACATTATATATTTTGGAAGGTTTGTTGGAAACTAGAATGACAATCTTACATGTAAACCAATTGTAAAACTATATATGTAGGACAAAAATTGAAACTATGTGAGCGTATAAACCAAACTATATGGAAAAAACAGTTTCTTGTAGTTTCTTCACATTGCAAAAACGATGTTTCTGTTGCCTCAAAAAAAAAACGCGCAGAATTCAGGTGAGATGGGCTGCGCGGCGCCTGATGATGGCCTTGGCTGCGGTGCCGTCGGATTTTTGGGCTGTTTTTTTTGGGGTTTAATTATTACCCTCTGGTAATTTAACATAACTATGGAAAATCACAATTTTTAATGGGAAAATCCACTATAAATGGCCATATTCAATAGCTATGTTAGTTTACCAGAGGGTACCCCCAGTAAATTAACACGACGACCCCGGCATTTTTCGGGGTTAGAAGATGAGTGAAACCACTATCTGATTTTCAGGGTCGAACTGTTCATTTACTAGAGGGTAAACCGGGTAAACGTGCTTAATTATTTGACGGATTTTAATGGTGTCATGTTGTTTATCCAACTGCAACATCATAACTGGGATATTAATGGTTTCGTATTTTTTGTGAACCCAGCAGACGGATATGTTCATTGGATATTCATAGTTTTCATAACCGGAACGTATATGATGTTTATGGGATATTCATGTGTTTCATGGGATATTAACGGGGATATAAACTAATGTATTAAATATGTTTTCTGAAACCAGTTCGTTTTAAATTATTTCAATCACTGTGGTTATCTTGTTTCAAGACTATGAATGCGATGATGATCCTAAACTGACATGTTTTGTTTGGCAGGATAGAAAACACCAAGTACTCCCAAGTGTGAAAGTCGTTGCGTGTTCAATATTTTGGCTTTGTAACTTGCTGCTTTGCATTTTGGGAAAGTCGTTGCGAAACCAGTGTCCCATGCAGTTCTGCGTTAAAAAACCGAACTACAGTTAAACAGTTTAGTCGTATCGAGCACCTTCAAATGTCTCCGTACCTATGAGAAACGTATTTGGGAAGAGTCACATCGATTCATCTATTTAATTCGGTATATTCGGTGCAATTCATGGGTGCTTTGCCGACTCTTGTTGTATAGATCATGTCTTGTATGCTTGTTTCTACCGCAGCGTGCTCTCCGCCTCTCTATTTCTCAGCCCATCTGCTGCTGCTTCTGCTGTTGATCTGCTGCTCAAGAGCTGCTAAATGCTGCTACTGTAGATTACTGGGATGCCAAACTGCTGCCCGGCAGTCCTGCGAATCTGCTGCTAGATTGCTGCTAGACCACTAGGCTTCTTCCCACCTGCCGCTCCTCTGCTGCTCCAGTGCACTGCTGCTGGATTACTGCTAGGCTGCTGATTGCGGTCCTAAACACTTTAATTTATTGGCGATCGTTTTAGTGACGATAAACCCCACTCTACATGTATGGTATGGGCTGAAACCACCAGACATTCTTGACACGTGTTTCCATACTGGTTGGGAGTGTCCTCACAATATCCCTAACTAAGTCACCCACATTTCACGGCTTGAGCCACGTTAAAACCAACCACTTGGTGTTCTACCCTACGCTTCGTTGACACCCCGTCAATGTTAGTTGTCGTTTCCCGAAAGTTCCACTGCGTTCGTCAGTTCCTTTCTCTGTTGATTGAACACATGTTAATCTTATAAATCTGACAAACCATCACTGGAATCACGGTTTTTTATAAGGGGAATCATCCCCAAAAGGTCATATTTCAGGTTAGTGACTGGTTGGTGGTTTGGAACATGGCTTTTATTTTTTCCATATAGTGGGAATGTCATCATCCCAACTGACTTTCGTATTTTTCAGAGGGGTAGGTATACGACCAACCAGTATAAATCTGACAAACCATCAGGGATTGTTGGTAACCATTAGTCAGATTTCCTTTTCGGCTGATCCAACACCAATCTTTGCACCTGGAACCCCAAAGAACCAGAAATAAATGGTGGTTTCCCCAAACAACCCTTTGTTATGTACGGATTCATCATTACATGTCATTACCGAAGGGACACAACCATTGAAATTTGCTTGTGAACAGGGCACCAGGATTTAGTTGTCTCCCTGAGAGTCCATGGCAGGTGCATGCAGCCAACCTGGTGCATTGCGACGTGAAGATACTTGGCGGCAGCCCACGCAAGTCACGGCGTGTTTCTGTTCAACCACACGGGGACGTGGCAAAAACATGCAGGAAATGGAGGAAAACCCCAGGTTGAACTCGATCGGAAATCGCCAAGTTGTTGAGGACATCAAATTTGATTGAGAAATTATCACCAAACGATGACAATATATATATATATATGACACTTATACAAGTGGGAATCGATGAACAGAACCATAGAGTTTCAGATTTTGGCTGATTGGGGACTTGATCAGCAAAATCCGTATGCAACAAGACAGGGGCTGATGACCAGTGACTAAGACTTTAGATTGAATCGAAAAAGGCTGGAAGATCGCCGACAAACCATGTGAACAAAGTGTTCTGGCTGGTGGTTTGGTATTTTGGGGTATGGCTGATGAATTTCTGGCAAACAATCGGATATACCATGATATACCCTCCGGTAATTTCGCATAGCTGTGGAAGCCACCATGGCCCATAGAAAGTTCGATGATGTAGCTACTAAACATATGGTGGTTGTTTGGATATATATTTCTGGTACACATTACCAGAGGGTCAATCATCAAACATCCCCGTCAGTGTCAAATCCTCATGAATTCACCATTAAAATCACCATGAATTCACCATTAAAAAAAGCACGTTTAGATGAGATCCCATTAAATCCCCAACAAAAGTTGAACCCCTAAAGTCAGCATGTTTTGTTGCTTTCTCGCTCTCAGGCCGGAGAATATCTTGGTGGGTGGCATGGAGGGCTCGCGTGCCTTTTGGCCCGCAGAGGGGTAATTTTTATGGAGAAAGTGCGCGGAAAAGTTGATAACATGGAAAATTCATGAAAATTCAGGGAACATGATGATAAAACAAAGCCATGTTGAAAACACTGGGATCTATACAGTTATAATTATAATCATATAATATATACATATATATATAAATAATGTATTGTATTTCTACAACTATATTATTTATGCATGATGTGTACAACCAATCATATTTTCATTGGGTTTGGTAACTGAAACTCTGAGAGCGATATCATCATTTCTCTACCTTAAGATGGCCTTAACGTATCAGACACGCCCATGACTAGGACCTACTTGAGTTTGAGTCTTTGCCAATATAATATTCATATCAAGGTAATTGCAACATTAGGTGTTAGTACCAGGGTTTGGATCCTGAGGCTGACTCCATCTTTTTGTGCCCAATCGATTCCTGAACTTGGGGATCAGTTTTGGTGATTTTCTTGGACGAAAAAACATCTTTCATCAACACACCCATTTCAAAAGTGCAGTTGTTGTGTTCCCGGTTTCATTTTTGTTGACAACCAATCACCATGACTTTTTTGACACACCCAGTTTCATTTTCTCGTCACCAGAGACCTTGTTTGGCACTTTCCCCTTGTGCGGGTGACCAAGGGGCCCACCATGAAGCTCTGTGATTTTGGTCAATCTGGCCCTCCTGGAGATGCTTGGAGTGCTTGGAAATCCAGGCCTAAAATTACAGTAATGGGAATATCTATGGAAATTAATGGGAAAATGTGGGAACATCTTTTGAAATCCCCAAGAAATGGATGTTTTCAATGGTTTTAATGGGAAGATCATCTGTAAATGAAGGCTTAGCTGGGAAAATCATCGAAGTAAAATGGTGAATGTTCCAGCAAGCCACGTTTGATTAGCGCAGGGTAAATCATATCTATTCATGGGTAGATCTTTTTTGGAGGCTACGAGGTACTATGCATGTGGAGACGTATGGGGGACCGCAAATTCATCCAACATTGGTCATGTTTTGACAGGGAAGCCAACGGTGAAAAGGGGTCCCCCATTGAAGGAATTTCCCATAGATTTGTACAATTATATTGTAGTGTGTTTTCTATATTATACTATACATAATGTTGACCCCGGATCAAAAAACTCTGGCTGGTTAGTGAGGGGGTTCACCAAAAAAATGATCATGAAATATAGATAATAATATGATACCACCTCATTAGAATCATGGGTCGACTAATCAGAGCTTGAGTTGTGTCAAGTGAGTACATGAGCACTGGGTATCATGATGATTCGCCCACAAGAAATGGCCCTGATCGGCCATCGGAAAGGGAGTATGTTCGTTTTTTGAACACACCAATTCTTGGGGGTTCAATACATTTGAGTCATAGCAATAATATTGATACTGAAATTGATACCGCGTGCCTACTTTATTATCGATAATCTGGTATTTTTAGAGGACACAAAAGGGGGACTTCTTAACCAAGAACTGTACCGGCTACGGGGGGTTCTCAACCAGCCAAGAAATGGGAAATGAATTGTTGTCGACTGGCCTTTTGGCTTTCCAAGGCTGCTTCTTGTTGAAAAGAAATAGTCTCATCTCGCAAATCTCTGTATAAATATATGAGTATGGATCAAAAAAAAATGGAAAAAAACACATGCCATTCTTAGGGGGTGAACATCGACTTGCCAGCTATTTGGGGTACAGGGTTTTGACTTATCCCCACTTAAATACAGTTAAATCATGTTAAAACACGTGTATATATATAATACATAAATATAGATATCTGGCCAAATTAGAACGACCTCACTGCGACGTCACCAGAATGATGCTTAGTAAGGGGAATCATCCTCAATTGGCCTTCTTCGAAGTTGGTGAATGATTTAAATTACCCAGATTAAGAATATATAGATATTATATATATATGTGGATATATATATATGTATATACAGTATTTATATATATATATACAGTATATATATATATAGATATGTACAGCATATATATATTGATGATATGTGTATAGCATTTTGTATTAATTAAGGGAAAAGGGATGATAACCTTTCCTATTGTTCAAGAACTAATGACCTCTACAATGACTGAATGGTGCTGTCTTCCTTACGTGGTGCTCAGGAAATCGCCAGCTACATCGGGACGGGCGGCAGGGGACTTTGCCTGGCAGTTTAGGCAACAGTTTATGGTGTTTTTTTTCTCGGGTCTAACCGGCTTCTTATTGAGATTCCATAGGGATATTTAATGTGTTTTTTTTTATAATGGGTTTTATGGTAATGTTATCGTGATTTAATGGGATTTAATAGGGTTTAAGGTGATTCAATGGCGATTTAATGGGATTTAACGGGGTATAAATAACCATATGGTATGTAGCCAACAAACATAGGGAATTGACCATAAAGAGAGATATGTATATGTGTTATGCGGTCAGGTGTGAACCGACGGGTGAATGTTGGCTATTTTTGGGGTACCCAATGACCTGAATCCCCGTGACCATTATACAGGTGATTGCAACCCAGCCCTGAAATCAAGACATCCCCGAGATTGTAGGATGTTCCTGGAAGGTTCAACATCACTTGATCACTTGGTCGCAACATATCACTTGGTCTAGTGTTACTTTCCCAGGTGATGTTCCAATGAGGCTGTTTGATGCAGAGGGTGCTGAAAACTGGGTACAAACTCACAGAAAGTGGGAGCAAGACAGTCAGCAATGCGCATGAGTGTAGTGGAGAAATGTGGCTCCAGTGAGTTTTCCATAAGGTGGAGCCAACAAGTCCAGATATGGGGTCACCATCTCAAAAGCTCACAACCCATATTAGACCTCATATTTTGGGGAACGAACATCCATTTACATCCATTTACATCATTCATTTACCAGTTACTTCAGTGATGTTCACCAGGGGCTTCCATGGCTTTTGACCATTTTTGACCCAGCATGTGGAGGACCCGCTGGTACCGTGCCCCCGAACTCTTTCTGGGTAGCCGTGGAGATCAAAGTGTCAGGGGCGCCCAGGGGCTCCATTTTTGGGGTGGAAGATTTCACCAAAATGTGGGCTGAATGATCAAAGCTATGGGGTGTTAAGCAACAATCATGGTGGGGTTAATGAATTGGGGAAAGCAAGTGGATGTGTAGTCAAGTGGATGGGTAGTTCAGTATCAACTATTTTGTTTGTTGTAGATTGGGCTAGAATCTTAACCTAAGCTTAAAGACATGCGTTGCAGATATCTAAGATTGGGAATGGTTTCTGCAAGCTAAACAAAATCGCTGAATCCCACACAAACAACAAAACCAAGATGGTTCAGTGCCCACCTCGACATACTGGTACCTCGACCCTCAAACTACTCGTACATTTTTTTAACAAGTTGAGACCAGAACTCTGAGGCCTTCAAATTTCAAAGCATAGATAAGATTGGAATCCCACTACATCCCACTCAAATCGCCATTATATCCCATCACATCCCCATTAAATCTCCATTCCCGATTAAAATCTCATGAAGTCACTATAAAATCCCCAGAGAAATCACCGCCGTCGTCCAAGCTGGCGTTCCGCGAAGTCCAGGTGGATCTTTGGTCGGCGGGTTGCACTTTGGCTGAGCTGATCCTCCGCAGGCGTGCTGGGATTCAACCAGCAAAAATGGTGGTTTTATAATGGTTTAATAATATAGTTATGTGGGCTGAATAATATGGTTTAATGGATTAATATTAAACATTAATTGTTATATAGTTATCATGATATATGATTTAATGCCGGTGGTTTAATGTTTAATATAGTTATGTTGGATTGAACCCAAAACACTAGATGTCAAACATGGTTTGATGTTTAATATGGCTTAACTGTGGTCCAACTATGGGTTTTCACCATGTTTAACTGAGTTTAGTAAGGGTCAGCTATAGTTTGACTGTTTTCTTTCTACGTTTTTTTCATACGTTGAACGATAAAAACTGACGGGATTAAAGCGAAGGAAACTGCTATTGGATCAGCGCCTGCTGGCCACATGACTGACTACCTGATTAGCTAACATTAATATAATATACGCTTGCTTTGACCATGTTTTTTTTGGACCAACTAGATGTGTCTATCAGCGAGACATCACAAGAATCACAAGAATGCAGATGCAGCGAACTATGATGATGGCATTTCGCCAGCAATTGCCAACCATGGGGCTATATGTTTTGTGCTCCCGCGCACCAAAATGGTGCCCCAGTTTGTTAGCTAAAGCAATTTTTAAAACCAGGCGAACCATAGGGGGGTTGATGACGATCGGTCATAGAGATGAAGGGGGGTTACCAACGGTAGACCGGAACATCATGGGAATATCATAAGATATTTGGGTCAACCAACAAGCAGTTTGGGGGATTCAACACTTTGTTGTTGTTTACATTAGGGACAACTAACATAGTTTTATCTATTGTAATTGTAATATCTATTTATGTTAAATAGTTTTATGTTGGCAATCTCCATTGGAAACCCATTAGATTACCATTAAACCCTTATTAAATCCCTATAGAATCCCGTTCAATCCCATTAACCATGGCACCCAGATGGTTCCTCCCGCCCTTCCAGACCGCTGGTGCCCGGCTCTGACACACGGGCACCTTAGCCTTGGTCGGAGCGGATGGTTTAACGGTTTAACCATCAGAACTGGTGGTGCTTTAAGCAACAAAAAATCAAGGTTTAACAAAGAAAACATGTGTTATAACCATTTGCATCCATTTGCGATGTATGTATAATATATACATATGTATAAATAAATATATATAAATATGCGTAAATAAATAAATATATATATATGGGATATTTCTGGATAATAATCAACTACCTTCGGCATTGAAACATGGCTTGCTTTTTCCTGGATACAACAAACATCGAACTAAAGCAAATAAATTGATTTTCCACCGAGCCATGTTTGATTACCGGAGGGCATCTATGAACAATTGATCATTTAGTTCAATGATCTATGTTTTGCCGTGATTTACCAATAAATTGATAAAACATGTTGATTTCCATTGCTATGTCAAATTGCCAGATGGGAGTCTATGTTTGTAAGGATATTCTCTTAGTATACAGCATACATTAATAATAGTTAATAGTTCTATGATACCCTCTGGTAAACTAACATAACTATGGGGAATCACCATTTTTAATGGGAAAACCCATTATAAATGGCCATTTTCAATAGCTATGTGGTGAACCTAGCATTGGTATGCATTGGTTTCATCTCTTTTCCAGGCTGCACAGGTGGACCATGGGAGTCCTCCAGCAATGGTTGCCGAGCCATCGAAGGTTTTGGGGGTTGCCAGCAAGCCACGATTGATTTACCGGGTAAGTAAGAAATCAACATGATCAACATGAACATCCCATTGGAATCCCATTGGAATCCCATTGGAATCCCATTTTTCAGCAGCAGTTTTCATGGTTTTGATGGTTAAACAACCACTGTTTTTGGTTGAGTTCTTCCCAGCTCTCGAGATGTTCAAAAGCGAAGAAAACACGAAAACATCGCCGAGGATATGCTCTTCCGCATCAGTGGTGTCACTGCCTCAGTGCTGGCTCAGTGGCTCAAGGCTTTTCTTAAATAAAAATATCAGGGTCTGGGAGTCTGGGGCCCCAGCTTCTTCTTTAGATATGAAATGATATGAACATATGCAAAAGGTAGAAATGGTATGAAATGGTCATGATTGGTCATGTCTGGAAGATTTGACTGTATTTGAGACTCTTGATACACTCTGGTCATCGAACAGTTTGCAATAATGGCCGGTTTGAATGTGGAGTGCTTAGCCATTGAACATGTTTTTTTTTTTCCATAGCTATGTTAGATTACCACGAGGTAAAGTTTCAATAAGTTTGCTGTCGAAGAATGCATATAAGGCCAATTTTTGGGAGACATGACTTGAGTTTGGCACGCACTGATTGGGCCGCATCGCGCATTGGGCCGAAAGCTGGGACGGTATTCGGGTCAACGATGAGGTACCAGTTGGGACATGCAGATGTTGTCAGTTTTACACTCTGGTAAACTAACATAGCTATTGAAAATGGCCATTTATAGTGAGTTTTCCCATTAAAAATTGTTATTTTCCAATTATGTTAGTTTACCAGAGGGTAATATGTTTCAGTAATTAACCATTGGGTTGTCAATAATTTTGACCCATACTGTACCATTTTCTTTCAGGTACGAACACAGAACCAGGTGTGGAACCTTGCAGGAATTTCCATATATTTATATACACATGATATCCTCTCAGTTCTTTGTTGAATTACAGATTATGTCAATCTACCCTAGAAAAAAGAACGTTCTTAGATGTGGAGTTCAATTTTTACATCCAGCATTTCAGACATATTTCATACTTTCTAGATCACTTTTTTTTAAATTTATGATCGTGTTCCCATCATTTTCCAGCAGCATCGTTCCGGTTTTTCGTTTTCTGGTTTCCAGGAGCTGGGCGTCCCTGAAGAGTCCTGGTCCTTTGGCTCAGGGTTTTAGGTGGCTAAATGGTGGTTAGTATATGTTAATATATGTTAATAGGTGTTAATGGTTAATAATGATGGTTAATGGTTAATGGTTAGTATATTATATGTTGATGTTTTTGGGCATTGTCAGAAAAGTACCCTTGTGGGACCTACTTTGCCGATACTCCCCTATTTGTCTACTTCGATCTTCAGGGTATGTTAATAGTGGTTAATAATGATGGCTAATGGTTAATCATGGGTTAACATTGATGTAAATAATGCTTCCTAGTGGCTTAACTGGTTAATGGGTTAATGACGTGGATTTCAATGGGAAAAACAAGAGGTTACGGATAAGTTAAGAATCGTTAAAGATGGTTACCCTCTGGTAACATAGTCCCTGAAAATCACCAATTTTTAGTGGAAACTAATCTTCCAACCCCTATCTGGCAGGGTCTATGTTAATTTACTGGAGGGTACTATATACTGATATATATATATATACATTGTTTATAGGGAAATCAATCATCGAACTATAATGACTTTGGTCCACAATTGTTGGTAGGGAAATCATCGTTCACGAAACATGATCCATGTTTAGGAAAATGATCGAACTATAATGATATATGGTCCAGTGTGGTTTATCGAAACATTTTCTCATTTTATCATCAACATGGCAGCTGCTTGGACAAAGAAAAGATGTTGCTTTCAAGTCACCAACAATTTGGTCAACGAAATTGGCATTTAGCTTTTATCCAATAAAACATTGCATATGACCATACAAACCGAACATATTCAATGTTTGAAAATGTTGGAAAACCACGCATTGCCACATTGGGAACCAGTGCCATACAGTTTGGACCCATGTAGGAAAAGGAGGTTGTACAATATATATATATATATATACACATAACTATATACATATATATGTTATAAGGTTAAATTGTGTTTTTGCGTAAAACTCATTTAAAAAAGAAAAGGCAACATTTCCTGCGTAAAACAATGTTCTCGGTCCACTTCGTCTTGCTGTTGGTTAAATCCATCTTTTCTGGGTTGCTCCAACCTATTGTAGGTAAATCATGGCAGGGAGCCTCCTGTACTGGTACTTCGGCAATCACCCCCTTTCTATATCGGCTGTTGGGAGCAAGCCTGTAAAACTGAGGAAAATTGTGATGACATGAGATATCATGAGATGGATGAAGTCAATCATGTGGAACAAGATAGATTTTACCCAAACATTGGGATTTGACATGATTTACATGGCCTTGATTTTGTTGGTATCCCTGATTTTCCGTTAGGCCTCTGGCGAGTCAGGTGGTGGAGGCTGCTCAGAGATCTGGGGTTTTCCGGGTGGGCTTGTCATGGGAACGTGACATACCATCTGGTTATGACTAACATAGCCATGATATAGATGGCCCATAGAAATAGATGGTTTACCAATGGTTTACCTATTAATAGCATGGTGGATCTTTCCATGGCTATGTTAAATAGCCAGAGGGTATATATATATATATATATGATGCGAACATGATGTGAAGGTGGATTTACCTGCAATTGATGGCTGGTTTACTGGGGAAAACATGACATATCAACTTCGGAACATGATGTTTGGTGAACCAATCAATCATTGTTGTGGTGATCTAAGATTTGGAAAAAATGGGATATATATATATATGGATATATCACATCATATCTACAGTAATCAAAATTTTACAAATAGTTACCCACTGGTAAATTAACATAGACCCTGAGAATCACCTATGTTTAATGGTTTCACTAGTCTTCCAACCCCGATGACTGCCAGGGTCTATGTTAATATACCAGAGGGTAATGATGAGCAAATACACAACATGGTCATTGGCGCCGTAGGTCAGGGATCATCCACAAAACAAATTTTCTCCTCTCGACCCAGAGATTGCAGAAAGCCCCAGTGGTAACCTATCATTATCCCATTATGAACCATTATTCATCCTATTATTAAGCCATAGTTAAAACATGTTAAAACTATTAAGCCATAGTTAACATTATTGAACTATTGGTAACCTATCATTAACCCCTTTATTGTTATTAATTAAGCCATTATCAACGCCTATTACGCCATTGTCAACCACTTATCAACCACAATTACCCATTATCAACACCCAATATGAATCAAACTTTAACATCCATTCATCATTAAGCATCATTCCCCACCATGAATAACGGTGGTTAATCCATCAATCGTCAATAGGCTAATCCATACATATTCGTCCCAACTTCAATCTCTATTAAACAAAGATCTGAATAACCCAGTAACCATTAATCCCGTAACCATTAATACCGAGCATCAATATCTATTAGGCTAGATGTTATTAATCATTCCCAATCACTACTAGTCTATATTGGATTAAACATCGCTATTGAAAATGGCCCATTTATAGTTGATTTACCAATTAAACATGGTGATGTTCCCATCCGTTTTTGGGTATGTTTACCAGAGGGTAATCCATCTCCATCTCCACCCGTTGCCTTCGTTGCGTCCGTTGCGTCGGTTTCGCGTCGGTGACTCGTTCTTCGGCCAGGTCAGTGGCCGCGCCCATGCGGAAGCCGGCGCCTGGGACGCGCTGCGCGAGCAGGGTGCCTCTGAGGCGCAGGGCGCAGTTTGGGAGGGGGTTTTGGGTGGGTCAATGGTGGTTAGTATATGTTAATATATGTTAATAGTGGTTAATGGTTAATAATGATGGTTAATAATTATGGTTAATGGTTAATGGTTAGTAATGATGGTTAATAATGATGGTTAATGGCTAATCATGGGTTGAAATTCATGTAAATAATGCTTCCTAGTGGCTTAACTGGTTTTCCTGGGTTAATGACGTGGATTTCAATGGGAAAAACAAGTGGTTACGGATGAGTTAAGAATGGTTAAAGATGGTTACCCTCTGGTAAATTAACAGAGTCCCTGAAAATCACCAATTTTTAGAGGAAAATAATCTTTCAACCCCTATCTGCCAGGGTCTCTGCTAATTTACCGGAGGGTAGTAGTGGATGACTAATGGGTGACCAATATGTATGGCTTGCCGCCTCGCTACAGGCCTCGATCGAGCTTCTGGGTGGCCTGTTGCGGTATGACAGCACCAAGCGCCTGCGTTGCCCGGCAGCAGCATTTTTTGGGCACCGTGCGTTCTATGGCTAAGTACATGTCTATGTATTATGTATAATTATGTATAATAAGAGCAAACAAGATGGTGAAATCCGATGTTAGAATAGTGGTAGATTTAACCTATGTTGCATCTGTTTGATCTTTTTGGCGGTTGCTGTATATGATTGTCGATCTAAAGGTCCATGTCGAGATTGTCCATTACAAAGGCTGCCAGGGTTCGAACATGAGACCTCGCGAAATATTTTTTCTGAGTTCGTGAAAGTAGTTTTTTTTGGAGCGAACGATTTAGCAACATATTTTAACATGAGACCCCCCTGCGAAAGATAAACGTGGGGTTCTCGAAACATTCGCGACATTATTTTTTGTTAATCGCGAAGAATGGCCGCTTGCAGATAAAGGAATAGATGAAGCGCCATATATAGATATCAGATTGATATCAGACTGTAATAGTGTAGATATATGGGATTATGGGGTATCAATGTACTAACATCTATTGGACAAAGGAAAAAATATGACCCCCTACCTGAAAGATGAGAAACTTGGTGGTGCTGGAGTAAGTAGGGCCTAACCACAGTATATCTACTGGACTAAGCCTATACCCTACGTACAACTGGAGTCACAGATTATATAATCCCATCACCCTAATAATAAACACCCTATAAATGGTCCCAATTGTGTGGAAATTCCCTACTACACCATGGTTTGCAAGGGGGTGTTTAATATTAGGGGGAAGGGAAGGGATTAGTTGTAAACTGGAATGGTGGAGAATTGCCCTCCGATTATTTCACAAGGCCATAGAAAAAATATAGAACATGCTTGTTCGATGAGTTGCATATCAAAAATGCTGGCTTTCCGTAGCTATGTTAAATTACCAGAGGGTACACTTAGTATATACTGTAATATAAGATATAATACTTGGTAAGTACAGTCAGTGTAGCATATTCATTGATTTGTCCAAACATGGTGGATTTACTCTCAAATTTGGCGATCCAAATGTGACAATTAAACTATAGTGGTTCAGAGTACTGTGCCCAATTCTTGGACAAAGCCTATGCCATTTGGTTATGACTAACAGTTTGCCATGGAAAGATCCACCATGCTATTAATGGACCATCTATACCATGGCTATGTTAGTCATAACCAGAGGGTATTATGAATTTGTGCTACCATCCAAATGGGTATTGACGACTCAATTTAGCTAGTATGTTGTATCTTCCATCCCTGAGAACAGGATGAATTTTCATCGGATGTTCGTATTTCTCGGTGTGGCTCAACCTCCAACCTATCAACCTGGAATTTTGATCGAGAAAGCTGTTTGAGATCTGTTTCTTGCAGTTATGCTCCAAAATACCAGCTATAAGTACTGAGAAAAACCCATTTATGGAATGAAGCCAGTGCCATTGCATTTGGGTCATTCATTTGCAAATGGGTTTTTCATGTTTGAGTCATAAAGAGGCAAGTAAAGATAATGAAAAGTCATAAAAGTGTGATGTTGCATTTAGTGCTTATCAAAAGTGGGTCTTAATTATTTCATGTACTAAAGTAAGTGGCTTCAGCATAATAATTTCGTAGACACATCATGGTTCCAGGTGTGGACATGGGGAAATCATGGTTGGGGGTCTGGATACCGGCCCTCAGCATTCTTGGTTACATGTGACATATTAGGAGCATGGTCACTACCCATTAGAATATTGTATGAGACCACTCACCCCCTACTGTTACCATAACCATCCATAACTATAACCATAATCTTACAAAAGACACACACACACACTTTGCTACTGCCCTCCGTGCCAGGTTCAAACTTGTCCGTGCCAGGTTTTGCTTCTTGCAAAAGGGCCGGAACCTTGAGTTTCTCTTTAAGCTTGAGTTGTTCAATTGATAACTCGAATAATGATAGCATTTACCATCAATGACCAGTCCATTTCTAATACCAGTCAATTGATGGCAATCTTTCATGTCTAATACCAGTAAATTTATGAAGTAATGTGGTTCATGTCTAATTAATCTGTATAAATAATCTTCATGAAATTATTAAAGGGGGGCAGGGCGGACTGCAAATGCATGCCTCACAGGCTCACACTTCACTGGTCCTCGCTTTGTCCAGCCGTCAGTCATAGAGTCAGAGCAATCATTGTTAGTTAACATGTTATTTCATATCAAGTGATCCACAAAGATAACTGATATTATCATGAAATTATCTGCATTGAAATCCGAACTTCATTGGTTTCTTGCATGTCTCATTTTTCAGGTGTTCTTACAAATCATTACTATTTCCATCCTTATCAGGTTTTGCTTCAACTGCACTCCAGGGTTTGGCCACCGGCCCTGGAGTTACTAAGGTAGCTTTGAATTAAGGTAGCTTTGACTGCACTCCAGGGTCTGGCCACCGGCCCTGGAGTCACTCAGGTAAGACAATCTGGGTCTGGACACCGGCCCAGGTATCACTAAGGTAGCTTCTGGCGTGTGGCCCTTACTTGTTTTCATCATAGTTGAACATGATGTCACTCCGGCACTGTAAGTTTAACCCTAATTTTCAGAACAATGCATGTTAATTTTCAACATGCTAAAATGGTTCTATTTCTATTTTTTTTTTTAAATCTGGCAAGTTTGGCAAACACAGTCGTAGCAAAATATATCATTATTGCAACTAGACATGTTTATTTTTTCTTCCATGTCAGCCTTTTAGTTTGCACACTTGTCAGGTGACAGCAGAACAAGCAAAGCCATGCAGTTTACCATCATAAGTGATTCATAGACTCTAGTCTGATTTTTATCAATTCACAATGATGGATGACTCATAGTGGATTCATGGATGACTCATAGATGACTCATAGATGACTCACAGGTGTGTTGTAGATGATCCATAGATGATTTTAGTAATATGTTTATTATGTTGTTAGATAAATCCTGGCACTTTGTTAGTAACTGTATTGTTAAACTGCATGGCTTTGTAACGGTCTGGGTGTCCGACCGTGTTTGTTCTGCAGGCCCGGACTCCGGCCTGTTGTCACATGTCCCTGGATTCCGGGACTACTAAGGGACCAAGGTAGACCCAGCGCCTGGCTTCCGGCGCTGGGTTCAGGGACTCCAACCCGTGCCTGGCTTCCGGCACCGGGTTTCAACAAGCTGGTCACTACATACCAGTGCCTGGATTCCGGCACTTGGTAGCCCTGAGCCTCCTTCTTACCAGTGCCTGGTTTCCGGCACTTGGTAGCCTTCTTCAGTCCGTTGCCCAGAGTCATCACAATCACCACCACCATCATCACCATTATCCTCATCACCATCATCATCACCACCAACATCTTCATCATCCTCATCCTCATCCTCATCGTCATCATCATCATCATCATCCTCATCATCATCATCAACATCATCCTTATCATCATCATCATCATCATCATCATCACACATCATCACAACCGTGATCACCGTCATGTGTCTCATATTTAAATGCATGTTCACAGCCATGTTCATCCTAATGTAAATCAACTAAGTCTGTTTTGCACTGTCTTTTTTGGGGTGCCACATTGTTTCAATGACCATCCCCGTGGTCAAGTTCACCATTGCCTTTGATGTGATTAAGAAATTTGTGACCGGCCCCACACTAAACATCATCGGTACCATCAGCATGCTCCAGTGTCAGCTTCCTTATCCATAACCATCAACAACATGCTCACTCAGCATCACTTTTAATACTTTGATCATCAACCATTGATCAAAATTGTTTGGTGTATTGGTTGGTGAATCTGTCAGACAAATTAGACAACATATCCGTGAGATTGACCTGGTTTGACCTGAACTACCTTTTGTTCTGTTTCTCTCAAAAAGTTTTAGGTTTTGAGAGTGCCAGTCAGACACATCTTGATTTGTGAATGGTAGATGTGGGCATCCACCATGTGAATATCATCATTATGTGGCACACTGGCCATGGCCAAAAGTTTCAATAACCTTCATGAAGACCGCAATAGGTTGTAGGCATGTTAGTATGAGCAAACATTGTGACACATTTTGATTCTGGCCTCAATAGACCCCTGTCCATGCTAACCAGCACCCAAGTTGAATAGTAAGCATCACCTTCGAGGTCTGCAATGCTGAAGTGAAGGAAACTGTCCGGATGTCCCAGACTGGACGGACACCCAGGTTGCTGCATGGATGCGGAAATACTTTCAAATTCACATCGAATCTGTTGAGTTTGCATTGTTGAGCTTGCACATTATTTGCATTTACTGTTTTTGGACATCTGTCATATATATCAATAGCAGCCTCATCATCATATGTTCATCAGCAGTGACACTTCAACTTTCACTCAAGTGAACACTCCGTCGCAAAATGAAAGCATGCAATACAAACATATGAATGACAGTTTTTCCATTGGAAAAAAAGCCACAGGATCAAAATAATAAGACAAGGATTTCAGATTTATACTGTAATGGTTCCTGATTTAGCTTGCCCAGTCTGAGGATGAACATGGAGCTGCAACATGGAAAAGTTCAAGCACTGAGTCCAGACCCTTGTATTGTGCAGTGTGTGGATTGCTTGACAAGCTGTGGTTTTTGCAACTTTCATTATCTGATTTGTTGAATTTCAATCAACCAATGTGGTTTCAAACAACCAAGATGTCCAGGAAGTATCTGGTCAAGTTGTGCAAAACGTATTTCTAAACATGCACCTACCCAAGCTACTTTGGCAAACCAATGTCAGTGTCTGGCCACCGGCACTGATCATTTCTTTGCCTGTGTCAGGATACCGGCACTGGGCACTAAGGTTGCAGAAGCCAGTAATTTAATACAATATAAGTTTTTGTATGTGTGCATGCCGGCAATGCTCAATATTTCATCATTGGATTCAACTTGTTTCAAACTTGACCATTCACAGCGATGTGGGGCGTACCACATATTTACATATTTCTGGACAGAAAACTTGGACGACATGTTAAATAGTGACTGGGATATCATCATCACACCGTTTCACACTTGCTGGCAGGAGTGACAATAGAAAAATCTCAACCCCCATGGGAAATGATGCCGTTGGTTGCTGTAGAAGTTGTGATTATTGCAACAAACAATATCATCTGAATGAATGCAAGTCGCTCTACTAATATGTTTCTACCTCGCACTAATCTGTTAGAACTGGATTTTCCAAACATCCAGTCCACACACTTCATGTCATGCTTCAGGGCCAACAGTAGATTCAGGTCAAGGGGGGCAACCGTAGGTATGACATTTCTGGACCAACCGTGGATCTGAACCAGGAGGGGCAACCGTAGGTATGACATTTCTGGACCAACCGTAGATCTGAACCAGGAGGGGCAACCGTAGGTATGACATTTCTGGACCAACCGTAGATCTGAACCATGAGGGGCAACCGTAGGTATGACATGTCAGGGCCAACCGTAGATCTGAACCAGGAGGGGCAACCGTAGCTCCATCAATTGTAGATCTAAACATCTAAAGGAATGAAAAAGGTTTCTTGCCAACATTATCGAGGAAACATGGCCCACAGAGAGGGCAACTCGGAGTTGCCGTAGTCACGGGATTTTGTTACCAACCGTAGCCGTGAGATTGTGGTACCAACCCTTGTTTCTCACTGAACATGGCCCACGGAGAGGGCAACTCGGAGTTGCCGTAGCCACGGGATTTTGTTAGCAACCGTAGCCGTGAGATTGTGGTACCAACCCTTGTGTCTCACTGAACACGGCACACAGAGAGGGCAACTCGGAGTTGCCGTATCCATGGAATGTTGTGACCAACCGTAGATTCTGGTACGAACTCTATTTCTCACTGAATGTGGTGGCTTTACCAACCGTTTTTCTACTGCACATAGTCATTGACACATGCAATCTCCAATGATGATGATTATTACCTGACTGTTGAGCAACCGTGTCTGTACAGTGTGTTGATGTCAGGGCCCCTGTGGGGAGGGCAACTCGGGGTTGCCGTCTCTGTAGCCTATATTTAACAGATTCTTATGGTGTAACATGGCCTGTCATGATGCCATGAAATGCAATAAACCTAGGCTATGGGGAGGGCAACTCGGGGTTGCCGTCTCCATACGGCCCTTGACAAGCAAACCCTGCACAGGGAGGGTTGCAGTTCACTTTTGACTCTTTTGCTATTGATGCTGAACTGATAGTTTCCCCTCCAGACTTAAGCTGGACATCCTTTCAGCTGGGGCTGCTGGAACAGGCCCTAGGAGCGTTTCAAATAAGTCTTACGGACCTTTCTCCGTAAAACGTTATCCTCAAGTTTCAAACCGTTGGACTCAAAGTGGGCATGAAGAGCTTCTGGAAAAGTGAAGCAACGGGCTGCACAGAGTTGTGCTCTGGCCTTCTCCCGGAGAGAAGAAAACCGCTCCTCTGGATGCACCTGAATTGTTCCCACCAACATTCCAGAGAGAAGACGCACTTCAGCAATGAGAGGGCTCTGGAGCATGATCTGAACCGTCGGCGTGCCCAAGCCTTTCACCAACACCGGAGGCCTACCAGTCATTGACAGCGAGACACTCTCAATTTCACTTAACTGCGACGTAGTGAGAAAGAAAACATTAGAAGCAAGTATGGTTGAAACATAGGAGAAGACAATGTCTCTTCACAACATCAATAAAACCTATTTGCGTCCTCTGTTGCTTAAACTGAGTTACTCACAAATACAAACTAGATTCTATTACGATAGGTTTGAGATATGCTGAGAAAACAAGTTGAATTCTCAATGTCGACTCAATAGAATTTAAAATCAAAAAATGGGGGAGCTCCAGAACTGTATGGACATGCTGCTTGGTAAAAACAAAACGTCCTCAACATTGCAACCGGTCGTCTGAACATATGACTGAAATGGTTAGGTGCCTTGGCACAGACTCCTCTCATATCATGATGCGTAATCATGCGCAACAAGATCAAGAATCAAGGAGCAACATGAATTGAAGATAGAACTACATGACAGGGATCCTGAGGAATGATATCCGTCTAGAGTGTGACTGGAACAGCACTGATGGCTAAACTAATGAACGGATATTGTTTGCTGCTTAAAATCAGAGCTGGTACAGGGAACACTGGCAGCATTGTGTCGCAAACAATAAAAAACGAACAGGCTGGAGTAATATGCTTTCACATCACTCTGACCTCGTATCCCAGTCACTATTTAACATGTCGTCCAAGTTTTCTGTCCAGAAATATGTAAATATGTGGTACGCCCCACATCGCTGTGAATGGTCAAGTTTGAAACAAGTTGAATCCAATGATGAAATATTGAGCATTGCCGGCATGCACACATACAAAAACTTATATTGTATTAAATTACTGGCTTCTGCAACCTTAGTGCCCAGTGCCGGTATCTTGACACAGGCAAAGAAATGATCAGTGCCGGTGGCCAGACACTGACATTGGTTTGCCAAAGTAGCTTGGGTAGGTGCATGTTTAGAAATACGTTTTGCACAACTTGACCAGATACTTCCTGGACATCTTGGCTGTTTGAAACCACATTGGTTGATTGAAATTCAACAAATCAGATAATGAAAGTTGCAAAAACCACAGCTTGTCAAGCAATCCACACACTGCACAATATAAGGGTCTGGACTCAGTGCTTGAACTTTTCCATGTTGCAGCTCCATGTTCATCCTCAGACTGGGCAAGCTAAATCAGGAACCATTACAGTATAAATCTGAAATCCTTGTCTTATTATTTTGATCCTGTGGCTTTTTTTTCCAATGGAAAAACTGTCATTCATATGTTTGTATTGCATGCTTTCATTTTGCGACGGAGTGTTCACTTGAGTGAAAGTTTAAGTGTCACTGCTGATGAACATATGATGATGAGGCTGCTATTGATATATATGACAGATGTCCAAAAACAGTAAATGCAAATAATGTGCAAGCTCAACAATGCAAACTCAACAGATTCGATGTGAATTTGAAAGTATTTCCGCATCCATGCAGCAACCTGGGTGTCCGTCCAGTCTGGGACATCCGGACAGTTTCCTTCACTTCAGCATTGCAGACCTCGAAGGTGATGCTTACTATTCAACTTGGGTGCTGGTTAGCATGGACAGGGGTCTATCGAGGCCAGAATCAAAATGTGTCACAATGTTTGCTCATACTAACATGCCTACAACCTATTGCGGTCTTCATGAAGGTTATTGAAACTTTTGGCCATGGCCAGTGTGCCACATAATGATGATATTCACATGGTGGATGCCCACATCTACCATTCACAAATCAAGA
Organism: Cladocopium goreaui; assembly: GCA_947184155.2. Taxonomy (NCBI): domain Eukaryota; class Dinophyceae; order Suessiales; family Symbiodiniaceae; genus Cladocopium; species Cladocopium goreaui. The sequence goes on from CAMXCT020003977.1 coordinate 46,797, forward strand.
TGTGTCTGACTGGCACTCTCAAAACCTAAAACTTTTTGAGAGAAACAGAACAAAAGGTAGTTCAGGTCAAACCAGGTCAATCTCACGGATATGTTGTCTAATTTGTTTGACAGATTCACCAACCAATACACCAAACAATTTTGATCAATGGTTGATGATCAAAGTATTAAAAGTGATGCTGAGTGAGCATGTTGTTGATGGTTATGAATAAGGAAGCTGACACTGGAGCATGCTGATGGTACCGATGATGTTTAGTGTGGGGCCGGTCACAAATTTCTTAATCACATCAAAGGCAATGGTGAACTTGACCATGGGGATGGTCATTGAAACAATGTGGCACCCCAAAAAAGACAGTGCAAAACAGACTTAGTTGATTTACATTAGGATGAACATGGCTGCGAACATGCATTTAAATATGAGACACATGACGGTGATCACGGTTGTGATGATGTGTGATGATGAGGATTTTGATGATGATGATGATGATGATAATAAGGATGATGTTGATGATGATGATGGTGATGAGGATGATGATGATGATGATGACGATGACGATGAGGATGAGGATGATGAAGATGTTGGTGGTGATGATGATGGTGATGAGGATAATGGTGATGATGGTGGTGGTGATTGTGATGACTCTGGGCAACGGACTGAAGAAGGCTACCAAGTGCCGGAAACCAGGCACTGGCATGAAGGAGGCTCAGGGCTACCAAGTGCCGGAATCCAGGCACTGGTATGTAGTGACCAGCTTGTTGAAACCCGGTGCCGGAAGCCAGGCACGGGTTGGAGTCCCTGAGCCCAGCGCCGGAAGCCAGGCGCTGGGTCTACCTTGGTCCCTTAGTAGTCCCGGAATCCAGGGACATGTGACAACAGGCCGGAGTCCGGGCCTGCAGAACAAACACGGTCGGACACCCAGACCGTTACAAAGCCATGCAGTTTAACAATACAGTTACTAACAAAGTGCCAGGATTTATCTAACAACATGATAAACATATTACTAAAATCATCTATGGATCATCTACAACACACCTGTGAGTCATCTATGAGTCATCTATGAGTCATCCATGAATCCACTATGAGTCATCCATCATTGTGAATTGATAAAAATCAGACTAGAGTCTATGAATCACTTATGATGGCAAACTGCATGGCTTTGCTTGTTCTGCTGTCACCTGACAGGCTGACATGGAAGAAAAAATAAACATGTCTAGTTGCAATAATGATATATTTTGCTACGACTGTGTTTGCCAAACTTGCCAGATTAAAAAAAATAGAAATAGAACCATTTTAGCATGTTGAAAATTAACTTGCATTGTTCTGAAAATTAGGGTTAAACTTACAGTGCCGGAGTGACATCATGTTGAACTATGATGAAAACAAGTAAGGGCCACACGCCAGAAGCTACCTTAGTGATACCTGGGCCGGTGTCCAGACCCAGATTGTCTTACCTGAGTGACTCCAGGGCCGGTGGCCAGACCCTGGAGTGCAGTCAAAGCTACCTTAATTCAAAGCTACCTTAGTAACTCCAGGGCCGGTGGCCAAACGTTGGAGTGCAGTTGAAGCAAAACCTGATAAGGATGGAAATAGTAATGATTTGTAAGAACCCCTGAAAAATGAGACATGCAAGAAACCAATGAAGTTCGGATTTCAATGCAGATAATTTCATGATAATATCAGCTATCTTTGTGGATCACTTGATATGAAATAACATGTTAACTAACAATGATTGCTCTGACTCTATGACTGACGGCTGGACAAAGCGAGGACCAGTGAAGTGTGAGCCTGTGAGGCATGCATTTGCAGTCCGCCCTGCCCCCCTTTAATAATTTCATGAAGATTATTTATACAGATTAATTAGACATGAACCACATTACTTCATAAATTTACTGGTATTAGACATGAAAGATTGCCATCAATTGACTGGTATTAGAAATGGACTGGTCATTGATGGTAAATGCTATCATTATTCGAGTTATCAATTGAACAACTCAAGCTTAAAGAGAAACTCAAGGTTC
>CAMXCT020003978.1:0-48799 GCA_947184155.2 Cladocopium goreaui
TGGGTACAAGTTGTGGGCGTGGTACTGCATGAGGAGTCGAAGTCAATGAGGTGAATGGCAGCGATGTTGGGGCCGAGGCCGACGGCACGAGCGAAGCTGAGGAAGACCATGTAGGATGCAATGGCGAGGGATGTCCGAATAGATGTGCGTTCTGCGATGATTGCGGCCACGTCGAAGATGGAGTCGTAGGCTGCGGTGGAGCAGGCCATGACGTCGGAGGAGTGGTCCACGGGTACATCGCTCAAGAAAAATAATGAAAAATAATGAAAATTCACATACAGGACTCAGTTCCTAAACCTACTGTTCGTGCAATTGTGCCACAACAGGCCCGTGTTCCAGTCAGCCACGAGGGCATAAGACGGCTTTCAAGTTCCATCGAATTAGGTGCACAACATGTTTCACCTCACCAGACAACCAAAAGGAAAAAGACCACACCTGAAAGACGTGTGCCTGCCTGTTCACAGTGTCTTGACATGATTTCGTGTAGCTGCAAAGGTTGCTGCAAAAAACGGAGGTTTCTGGCAGTTCGGCATGGCTTCACTTGACAGAGTGCAAAACACTAGGATCCCTGGGACCACAGGAGCCGCGGGACGTCTTCAAAGGTGCAAAACCGCAAGGCCAACTGTTGCGATTTACTTAGATGAATTACCAGCTTCAAATGTGTTAATTCGGCAGTCAGGTTAGTCGTCACTCACCCTAAAAAGGGTTGCCTCAAATGGCTCCATGGCACCATGTCGGAGCCACCATGGAAATCACACTAGACAAGAATGGATCATTATATGATCCGGCAGGAACTGAATCCTGAAACATGCAAACCAGCCTAGACCATTAGATTTACAGTAGAGACCCTTGTAGTACTTCTCGAAAACGAGGTAGAGCATCCAATGTTGTCAAACGGAGTTTAAACCAGATTTCACAAAGATTGACCAGGATGTTGAAATTCCAAAAAAAAATAATAATAATGATTCGGCAGGAGATTCTCAAAATAATCACAGGAACATCGGCGACATGATCTCGGCGAAATAAGCGAAATACATCGGCGACATGGTTTCGGCGAAATAAGGCAAAAATTCAAAATACTGTCGGCGACATGATTTCGGCGAAAAACTGAGGAAGGTTCTGATGCATGTAAATGTCAAAATTGATTCCAGATTGCGTCAACCGTGAAGTGAAAATACAGCCGTGCGGTTCTAGGCTTGGCCGCGTGCCATGTCAGTCAAAATTGAAATAGCAGGTACGTGACTCCAGCGTCCCAGAGTCATATCAGTCATGAATGCAGCCCTCTTCGTTGGGCAATCAGCTGCAAACATGAGATTGCCCCCCTGCAAATGTGAAAAGATTAGAGCAATAGAAGTTTTACATCTGTTCAGATGTTACACACACACATATATATAATATGATGTAATGTAATGTAATATAATATAATATAAAATGCATATGTATATATATATATGTATATAATCATGTATATATATATAAACATATGTATATACATATGTATATATAAACACACACACACACATATATATATATACATAAACGTGCATATATAAACATATGTGTATATATATATATGTATATAAACATATATATATATATGTATATATAAACACACACACACACATATATATAAGGTGCCCCCGACCCCAAAAACCAACCAATTTAGCGAATTTGGCGGTATTTACATGTTTTTCACGCAGGTATTGCTTAAACTTCAAAACTTAGGGAATTTTTCGGGGGTCAAACAAATGCATTTTTTGGAAACTTGCTGCAATCCCACCCTTCCCATACTACATCGGATGCAAGCTTCAAGATCCAGAAAAACTTCTTGAATCCAAGGGGGCCGGATTCAAGATTCAAGATCCAGAAAAAGGAGGCTGGATCCAAGAAGTTTGTTCGCCTCGAATCTTGAATCTTGAATCCAAAGAGACTGGATCAACGAAGCTTGTTCTGAGGGTTGAATCTTGAATCCAGGTCCGTAGAGCACTGTCAGCCACCATAAATTGCAATTTCTTGAATGCCCAGCTGTTCTGCGAAGGACATGTCCTTTGAGATTTTGTGGTTTTGCAGCCTTTCAATACCATCATTCTATCTAAAAGCAAAAGCAATGTTTCTTTTTGTATTTTTAAAGATATTAAGACTAAAAAGCAAAAAACTGAGGTAACACCAACAAAAACAATGCATGAAGTCCAGGCCAAACATTCTCTGAACAGTTTTTTTGTTGTTTCGAGGTTTTGTTGTAATTCATATCCACATCCTTTAAGAGTAGCAGCAGAGGTTCAACAAGATATTGCATAATATTGCAGATTACTGCATATATCTTAATTAAATGGGCTGGTAAGCAAAGCACACACTTGCAAACATGCAGATCAAATCAGACACCGTGTCTACCCAGCCACCTCTCATGGACATCATCTAGGTGTGCATTTTTTGGTATTCTCATGGTTTGAGCACCCTCTCAGAAAATCACTTAAACCATGGGAAGAACTACAAGACAGACAAGAGTAGAATATAATAAGTACACAAGTTTCAGCATGGACTTTGAAGTTTGCTGTCAAAGCAAACCCTGCAATGTAGGCCTTGTGCAGCAGTATCTTTCAAAGAATATGACATTCCTTGCATGAAGCCGCAGCATTCCTTGCATAAAGTGACATCATTTTGTACAGTCCCCTTACATACAGGAGTGCAGCATGCCTTTGAAAGGAATATAGAGTTATTTTCAAAAAGAGTTACAGCTGTGCGGCTGTGCGAAGCTTTGTTGAAGAGGTAAAGGAAATTCTGGAAGGAGGACAACGCTGCGACAGAATGGAATCCTTTAAATAACCATTTTGACCGACTGTGGTAAAGAAAGTGTCGCTGCAAGTATGTGCAAAGCCTCCTTCACAAGGGAGCGGACCATTTGGTTGAAACCAGGCAATAATACGGAGAAACATTACTATGAAGTAGAACCCTTGGGTGTATGTAGAATTTTTTGATAGATGCAGGTCATGGTTGTATGTGTGCAATATGCCTTTTTTTCAGTGAAACGATTTGTTCCAAAATAGGCAACATTGTTTTGAAGAAAGAAACATGTCATGTGGAAACAATGAGAGGCAGGCCGAAGTTCATTGGATGCGATGCATCTGTCCACATAAAAAGTGCTTTTGTACAAGTTTTTACTGCATCTTATTTAAGGGAATACCTCGTCAGGACAAGGATTTTGAAGAACTTCAGTCTTTCCTTAAAGAATGATCATACAAGAAAAACGAGAAGGCTGAGCTCCATTAAATGTATTTCATCTTTCCACACTTATAGTTTTCTTGCAAGAACAGCGCTTTTCGTTTAAAGGACCATCTTGTCAAGGCATTTTCTTTTAACAATAAGCATTCTTTTTCAAGGAATGCTCCAGCATGCATCGACCATTGCACTTTTTCCACAGCACTACTTTTTTTGTTAATCACACACTGCATATTGTGTAGAAATAAAGGGTGTTTTGAAAGAAATACTGCATGATTGAACGCTGGCTGAACAATTTTCTGGGAAGCCTGCACTTCTTCAGAAAGGAACACTACATGTTTATAGGAATGCTTTATATATTGTAGGGATGCTGCTTCTTTAGATTAAAGGGCTCTACTACTCTACTGTTTTACTTTGTTCTTCACTTTTGTCTACTTTTTAAGCTTTTTGAGAGGGATCTCTCTCTCTCTCTCTATACATTGCGTGCATATGGTTATTTTGGTGGCGTGATTCCAATCTGAAAAGGTGGGCCTTGGGAGGGTGGTAGATTATGTATGTATGTATGCATAGGTCAAACCCAAATGGATAAACCTGCTTGATTTTCTTCGCCCTCCGAGAAAAAAAGGTGACGATTTGCCCAAGTAAAACGGTCGCCATGAAATAGCCCAAAGGACCCTCTGGAGCAAATGCACCAGAACCACCCAGAACCTATGGTTAAGGGATGTTAAAGGTAGACCAGGTAGACCTTGTTTTGGCTGTCGTTGAACTCCTCATTCGAAGGGTCTTCCAAAATTTGACACCCAATGACTCTTTAGGTGCTTCCAATGAACTACCCGCAGCACATTTGGATTTCGGGGCAACATGATGGTCCTGAACCAAGACACCATGGCGGCACTTGGGTGAGACACCCCTGCTGTCATTGCTAGCAGGAGACTCGAACAACAGTTCAACCTCTGGGAGTCCCGATGATGTGCTTGGCCCACCACGGGCCACAAAAGATGCTGGCCACTTGTGTCCATTTTGGAGGACGCCTTCGAGCCCCCTTAGTATTGAACATCCCCCCTTCGAAATTGAGTATTGGATCTGTTCATTTAAGGGGCCAGTTATGGGAGGTAAAATAATATGAGGGGGATGGATTAGTATCGATCAGGGACACCCCCAGCTCAACTCGATGCGGAGGATTCCACATCGTCTACCCGACTGAAAAGACCGTGCTGCGCGAACTCAGCGAAGACTTCTTGTTGCCCCAACTGCCTGAGTTTCTTCCTCAGTAGACATACGGATATGGGCTGCTTGATCCATCTTTCTCTACTTTTTGGCATCCCAAAATCTCGATGCTTTAGACCAAACAATGAGCCAAGATGAGCCAAGGGGGGGTGGGATGGGTTGGGTGTTTTCCATTTCCCATTGCGCACTACCAAGCCAGGTCTGAGTCATCAAAAGTGGCAGCGTGACTAGGCTCGAAACTGGAAAGTTGTGAAGGCATTGGCGAGAACTCCTAAGAGCCAAGCGCGAGGCATGCAACAGATGCAAACACATTCTTGGTTCAGGTGGTACAGGTATATATGGTCCCATCGTCTGTCTCAGTACCACACTCTCATACTCCCATGGCTACCCCCGCATCCCTCCCACAGAAAAAACACTACGAGCCTGCCCTTCCTCTGCCCTCCCCTTGCCCCTATCTTCCTGCCAACCCATCCCAAACAATGCCCGATACTAATCTAATCTTGCCCTGCTATACTTGTTGTACTTTCTATGCTGCTAATTAAGATACCTAGGTACCAATACTGCAATATCTCGCATAGTAGTACCTGCAAACTAGTCTAATGCATGCTGCATGCCCTGATGCAGCCTGTACATTGCTAATATCATACCTAAGAATATATACCAATAATATAACCTTTATAGTCTATAACCAAATATCTATGTCACGCACACAAATATAAATATAAATATATATATATATATATATATACACACCTAATACATTACCCATTGCATGCCTACATTCAAGCTATATTTTGCTCATATCGTACCTATAGACCTGACACTACATACCTAATATTCAGCCTATAACACCTGATATATATACCTAATATACTACCTATTGAACTATTGCATGCTTATATACAACCTATATATTGCTTGTAGCGTACCTCTAACCTACTCGTGATTTTAGTTACCTGGTTACCTAGTATATACCTGATATAACAAAGTACATACCTAATACATCCTAATACCTATACACCTGTATGCAAACTGTATATTGTACATTAATTATTATACTATATGTTCAAGTTACATCTAATATCTATTGATTACCAACTTACATAAGCCCCCCCCACCACAGCCACTACCACAGGGGGAAGGAAGGGTATCCCACGGGGTGGGGGGTTGCAGGGCCTACTGCATATATATGTATATATACATAGATATGATATGAAACGATATGGTAATGATATTGATTTTGATACGGTATGATTTATATATATGCATATTCATATTGCATATTAATGCATACTATCCCTCCAAAAGTTGGGGGACCGCCATGATTGACCCGGGTGCCATAGCCGAGATTCCATCCACTTCGTTCTGACAGGAGGTCCAGGAGTAAGGCCCCACCACCGGGTTGCAAATGGTGGTGGAGAACATCTTGCTGTCTATGGGATCCACCAACTTATTCCTGGCCGTTGGAATCCTCCATCAACAGTGCGACGACTCACATTTCCACCTTTGGCATCCCATGATAATAATGATATAATAATGATATCCCGTGCCTCTCCAACGCCACGAAGTTCCGAAACATGGCCACCCTATAGACGAGCGCCGGCGAGGGAATTCCTCGTCCATCCTCTGGCACAAAGCCAGGTGTGTGAATGGGATTGTAAACGAAGGAGGCCCACGCATGTCCGACATCTTCATGTATCCAAGAAGTCCAGAGAAAGATTGTTCTGAGCACCCGCGTCATGGTCTCCACATTCAGAGGCGGTAGCTTTTGGAGCAGCTGCTGCAATTCCTCTTGGCTCATGCTCGTTTCTCGCCACTTGGAGATTGGCTTGTCTCCTTCTAAATCTCGGTCGCTGTTGAAAGATCCCCCTTGCATCCCTGCTATGGTCAAAGCCGCTACCGCTGGTGACTCCGTAGCAACCGTGGCAACGGGCGTGGTGAAGGCCTGGGTGATCAGGAATGGTCAGCTGTTCTCCGCCTTTGAAAGGCAGGCTTCAAGATCCGCTGGTTTACGGCACACACACACGCACATTGTAAGAATGTTGTACATAAAGCTACCTACTGGAATTATCTGGAACTTGGAAAACTGATGAAAGCTGAAGACCTCCTGAAGCCACACATAGCTTGAACTGAGCTGGCTTCTGGTACCGGAGCGGGGGCTGCAAGCGGTGCACCCAACTGGAAAGCCGGGCTTGGAAGGGCCTGGACCATGGGACTTGGCGCGATACGAAATTGACCTGAAACAACCAATGAGGCGGAAAGTGATCTATTTAGTTTTTTTTTTAGAATCGATTTTAAGTAGATATAGGTAGATGATTTCCATGATTTCAAACCATGTCCATTTTTTGAATGAAACTATGAGACATTATGAGACCATTTCCGGGCTACATTGTTCGAAGAATGGTGAAGTGATCGTTGGACGCGATGGCAACAAATCAATACAAATCAATCAAACAGGCTCTTGTTGCAGCCACAAACGAAGCAACTCTGTGCTATGTAAGACATGTAGTGTCAACCCTGGATGAACAAATTCCGTTGGTCATTAGGAGGTTGGCCCAAAACTGCCAATTAATTACTATCAAGATATGTAATGCCCCTGTCAGTGACCGCTACCATCATAAATCCGGGCTTAACATGACCAACTATGAAACCATGCCGGCACCATCCGGCACCTGAGTGGAGACGCCAGGTGGTCGAAGACTCAGTCTCTGCAGCTGATGGGCTACTTTGCTCAAGTTTTTTCCAACCTCAGCGTGATGGAATTGGAAGTCAGGTTGACATGTTCTAGCCCCGACCAAGGGGCATCTAGAGATAAGGTTTTCAGATATGATTGTAAACTTGTTCTTGTCTTCTTGAATATCAGTATGTGGCGGTTGATCTAAATTCTTTCATCTGCAAACGGCCATTCTTCGCGAATAATTATAAAAGTTACTTCTGCGAATCATTGCGAATCGTATATCAATATTTTCTGATCCTAATATCCTGCATTTGTTTTTCAGATGCTACAAGGTTTTGTGAGATGAAAATGCGGGTCACGTGTTAATCTAAGACAATGTTTAGGTTGAATAGAGAATCTAGAGGCGCCAATTGCTAGGCTTTTTCACTGCTCCATTTCAAATGTGTTGGGGCGAAATACCTGCCAACATCTGCCAACATTGAAATCAGGCCCCAGATGCGTTCGCGGCTTGTGCCTCTTCCTGGATGGGAAAAAGATGCTCGCGTGTCTGATGGTGGGGCGAATAGTGGTGAAATGTGAGACAGTATCTACCGCCCCTAAAAGGAAGCTTTAGGAAGAAGGTTATCTCTACCATATTCATCCATATTCATCCATATTCTATGTCCCCAGAGACTGGAACATTTTCCGGCTCGCTTTAAAAATCCGGGCTTGAGCTGGGTTTGGGCCCCAGAATGCCAACTCAGGACATTCACCATCATAACCGGCTACGTTGGACCTATGTTGGGTGGCCGTGTTCGTCTCAAAGAGAATCTCTTTTTGTAACTTATATCACTATAATATCACTATAATAATACTGTATAATACTATATATCACTAACACTTTGCTCGGTTTTAAACACGTTCGCTGCAACCCCTACGTTGCTCCGCGTCGTATAATAGTACATAGCACATATATCATATATTACATCACATATAAGTCAGAGGGGGTGGCAAATTTGGATCCCTTAGGAAGATAAGTTGATGTAATGATCCCTGTCAACGTAGTAGTCAGAGGGGGTGGCGGATTTTGATCCCTCAACAAGATAAGTTAATGTTCTTATTATCATCAACATATAAGTCAGAGGGGGTGGCAAATTTTGATCCCTTTATGAAGACAAGTTGATGTTATGATCCCTGTCAAGGTAGTAGTCAGAGGGGGTGGTGGATTTTGATCCCTCAACAAGATAAGTTAATGTTCTTATTATCACCAACAGATAAGTCAGAGGGGGTGGCAATTTTTGATCCCTTAGGAAGATAAGTTGATGTAATGATCCCTGTCAACGTAGTAGTCGGAGGGGGTGGCGGATTTTGATCCCTCAACAAGATAAGTTCATGTTCTTATTATCATCAACATATAAGTCAGAGGGGGTGGCAAATTTTGATCTCTTTATGAAGATAAGTTGAGGATATGGATTGGATCCTTTGGATCATTCCCCCATTCCCTATCAAGCACCATATAGATGATGATGAAGATGATGAAGATGATGAAGATGATGATGATGATGATGATTCTCTTGAGGTGTGGAGCAACGTCCGGGTTGGAGGGAACACGCTTTATGTGGTTTTGAAAACATCATGGAAACATCCGTATCTTATCTCAATATTGCTCCATAGCTGGTTCCATCAATTTCCATCATCCGTGCAACTCATTGGGCCTGCAGCTGGTTCATTCTTCCGCCTAATTTGTTGATGCCTGTGATGCTCGCTGTCACCTGGGACCACTATGGACCACTGGGATCAAACAGAGAACTGCCAGGAGAACTGCCTGGGGAATGATGGGAGATTCTTCCATCATTCTGGTGCAACAAACGGAGAACCGGTCACTAATGTCACTAATCACATCATCTGGAAATAATTTTTTTGCAACCGGTTCTCCATAATTCTCCAATGAAAGCCGATCTGACTCGACCTGTTGGAATGGCCTCCAACAAAACACGAGGCCCCCTGTTGACCGCCCCATCGCCCCAACAACAAAAAACACAACAACGCAACCATATCACGCGGTCACCGAAGTGTGGAATGATTTAAAGCATTTGAAGAAGACATGCTGAAACAGCTAAATATCTTACAAACTCGGCACAGCAAAACTGATTCTCCGCTTAGTCTTAGTCGAGTCGGCCCGAGGCACGTTGAAGCCAGCGGATTCATCCTGCGGGGGGCCGGCGATGATATCAACCGACCTAGGGCTACTGAAAACAAGCAATCCTGTGGCCTGCTGTCGCCTGTGACCTGTTTGATTCTTTTTTGCACTTTCCCCAGAACTTCTTTGGCCACGGCTACATCCGCTACATGCGACTAGGGTCAGGAGCACCACTTTTCCCCCACAAATTTTCCACTTCTCAGCTCATTGGAATTTGACTGAGCATTTCACAGGTGACTAGGGGTAATTCTTTTTCAGTGGCACCCCATGGCACCATTGATTCCATTGATTCAATTGCATGGCACTGGTCTGACCCATCAAACTTGATTTACCCTCTGGTGAACTAACATAGCAATGGAAAATCACAATTTTTAATGGGAAAAACCACTATTTCAATGGCCATTTTCCATTGCTTTTTGTTAGTTCACCAGAGGGTAAATTGCATGGTCAAATGACCAGTCAATCTGTGGGTGCCAGCCTGCAGGGCGTTCAAATGGCTGGCCAACTTGTCGATGCTGCCAGACACCTTGAATTCCCCAAGCTGTCCGACGTGAATCCCCAAGGGCACCGGCAACAAATACCCTCTGGTGAACATACAAAAAGCAATGGAAAATGGCCATAGAAAGAGTGGATTTTCCCATGAAAAATGGGTGGATCTTTCCATTGCTATGTTAGTTCATCAGAGTGTATATGAAAATAAAACACCACAGGTAACCTCCGAATGGGGATAGGTCAAAACTGGGTCAAAATGATTTCAGATCCTGCAGGGCAAAGGCATCAACGGCATCAAAGCTCAACAAGGGGCTTTCAGCAGATGCTGAAAGCCCCAGGTTTCGCACAACTGAAATTCCCTGGGATACCCTGGGCATGCCCACATTGAACGACTTTGCCTTCACCTCGCAGATTTTTGGTGTCCAAACATGACAAAAGCTTCACCCCTTTTCTGTGCGTTCTGTTGCGGGACAGGATGTAGAACCCCCTGTTGTATCTTGTTCTCTTATGGTCACAAACCTGAATTTGCACGTGATGGAAACCAGGCAAAACCTGCCCATGGATTACCCAAATGCCTGGAGCTTTTCCATCTTCTGGGCAAGAGATTTGAGGCTGTCCGAAGCCTGACTGCTGAAGAGCAAATCGCAATTGACATGTCGGGTTTGAAGGGAAAAGCGCATGTCTGTAGACGTTTTTCTCTACACATCTTCTTTGAACAATACTTGCAAGTATAACTAAAACCATCGAACACAACAACATCTATCGTTTTTCACACACTCCAGGACTTCGACGCTTTACATCAGTTTTTCATCAGTTTTCAGACCTTTCCATTCCCTTCTCAGCTTCGGACATCAATGGCCTGCGAGGTGTCTTTTTGCAAGGCACCCACCGTCTGGGCCAGGCGATGGAGGCCTCCCGTCACCTGGAGAATTTTTTAAACTCTGCGAATCCCAACGGGCGAATACATGGAATAGCCATATATAACCATATAAATGGTGGGTTTAACATATGATTACATGAAGTGATATATTTTTTGAATGAGTTTTGAATGCTTCGTACAACGCATTACATCCTAATCATCCTATTTTAGAACTGAATGGATGGTCAAATATGCTTTAAAACCATGTAACATATAGGTCTATGTAACCCTATGCTTGATGGTGATTTCTTGTAATTGTATATATATACACACACCCAACAAAAAAAGCTCCAATCTTGGATGGTCTCTATGACTTGTATCGACCCACAGGTGATATTTTTGTTGCCATAGCTGGCTTGTTAAATTACTGAGTGCTAAGCTGCTATAAGCCTCAAATTTTGATGGTTTATACAACTCATTGTGACTCACATTTAATACATAGTGCTGTATATACTTGCCATTTCTGCTCCGTCATGGTTCATGGCCTCATGGCTTCATGGCAGGTTTGCCAACTTAAGTACGACAAGTGGTCGTTGAACAGCTCCAGTAACATCCCAAATCAGATATTAATAGAACAGCCTGGAGCAGCATAATTATTTCTAGAAACACACATTCCAGATGGGGTTGAGAACTATGACCTGTGGTGCTGTGTTCAAAGAGCGCTTCAAGATCGGGCTAGCACTCGCACACACACATACGGTGGATACCATCACATATGCAGCTGGCACTGGCAGAAGATGCTTTGGAGGACTGGGTTTTCCACTGGAACGACATGGTGGACCGATTGGTTGCGTGGGTAAATGCGGATAGACCTCCTAGTCTTTGGGATCACCTTCAGCGTTTGCATGGCTCATTGGATAGCTGGACCACAAGATTGCGTCAACTGCGCCAGTTCTACTTTGCAGTTGCTGAGAACAAAGAGCAGTTGGATATAGTTGGATGACACTTCTGGGGATCACGAGTGTTGTCTCTTCTGATGATGGAGAGGAATGGCTTGACATTCCATATGAGGATAACTTGCCAGTGAACTGGCAGGTCAGATGCATGCACGAGAAGGCGCCAGTGCCTGGCGCTTTTCTGGTGAACATCATCAACTGGCTGTGCGCCGGCGGAGCGGCTTTCAAGACAGGTTCGAGATCTGAGTGACGTTGAATTCGTTTTTGCTTTAGTTTTGGATGTGGAGTTTTCATTTCCATTTCAACTTGATGGCACGTTGGATTTTCAGATGAGGGCACCATGCTGCGCCCTGTACAATTGGCCTTGGACCACTTAGCTGACTTAGCTGTCATGTTTCCTTTTTTGATTACCCGCACACAGTCAATGCCTGCAAAGGATTTGGGCATACACAAAAGCTACCCAGGGCTGCGATTCAAGTGCCCTGGGGATCTCTTGAAGAGACTGCGGGATAATCTTTGCCGCTTTACGGCCAACAGGCCCATAAGGCGTGCATCAGATGCTTCACGGCCCATGCCCTGAACACAGACCCGGCTGCCGCACTGCATCTCTGCCGTGCCAGCAGCCCAGAAGCCGTCCGCGATATTTCTAGAAACAATTTTTCTGCCTTATTGGTGATATTTGATGATAACCCGCAGTCTATTCACAGTTTTTTCCCAATTTAGCAACTCATCCCATTCCTCGAATGTTTTTTATGCCACCCATGACAGGCTTCAGCCCTGGATCTTTTTGGGAGGTCACCTCCCATGATCAAAGGTGGCAATTTAATGAGAACGTCATCCGTTTATGTGTATATATAATTATGTCTATATGTTGTACACACATATATATGTATATATATATATATGTATATATATATGTATATATATATACACGTGTGTGTGTGTGTCGGGGAATGGCATGTTTGATTACTGGGACAATTTATCTCATGGTTTTTCAGGAATCCTCGATTTCGCCCCCCCCAACCGTACTTTTCCCAATCCATGGTTTCCCCTTCCGAAACTCAGTTTTTCGCGTCGCGGACCGGTCTGGGGCTCTGGGCATTGGCACTCTGCACCTTCTCCTGGACCGTCTTCAAGCCCATGGCCAAAACGTTGATGCTGTCCGGACCGGTGACCATGTCTTCAATGGAGACCTTCCCCTGCGCGCCGTTCCAGAGCGTACCGGCAGCGGCGTGGACCCGTTGCAACGCAAAAAGAGGGTAGAAGCACGGGACTGAAATGATTCCAGTGAAAATCACTTTGGAGCTTTTGGATTCCCATGCGCACACATATTTGCACACACACATATATATATGTATATATATATATGTATATATATATATATATATTTATTTATTTATTAATATAGACTATTATATAAACTTATTAGGTGTGAACTCATAGGATAACGATCCCTGGATATTCCAAACGAGGTAGATATAGAGATGGATAGGTAGATAGATGTAGATAGGTAGATTGATACATAGATAGTAGGCAGGTAGATCGATAGATAGATAGATGGATAGATCGACTGGCAGATGGATAGATAGACTGGTATATGGATGGATTAGATTAGATGAGATTGGATTTAGATTTAGACATATTTAGACTAGATTAGATGAAACTAGATCTCTCTCTCTCTCTCTCTCCCTCTCCCTCCATCGCCCTCTCCATTAATATCATTTAATATAACTCATCTATATGCAAAGGTGTATTCTGAATTGGACCAGTACGAGACTGGATTAGATACATCGAAATTGCGAACCATACAAGTATTGAACAGGAAAACAACCCCACAAAAAAAGCTGGACTTTTCACCCCTTAGAAACCCTCCAACAGTTTGCGCCTTGAGGGCTTTGGCTTGTGACGCCATTTGGTTGATGCTGTGGACCGCCTCGGGTTTTTTTTGGGTCCAAAAGGCGACCGTCACTCCGAGGAATCTAAGGACCCCGGCGTTGAGTGCAGCAATTTCCACCGAATACTTCAACTGCTGGATATCGCTGGCTAACTGTTTGGTGCGCTCCACCTTGGCCATGCTTTTCTTGGTATCGGATTGACTTCGAGCTACCTGACTCAACTTCCAAATTATCATTTTTGTGTCCATCTGGGCATCCGGCAGCATCTGCAGATTGATTTTTCTGGGCCAGCGAAAAGCAAACCAGGCAGAAACACCCAGCACTCCGACTCAAATTGCAAGCCTTTTAACTTGTCATCTGCAGAAAAAGAGTTGCGTGTGATGATCCCAAGTAGGAGGTTGAAAAGATACCGTTTGAACCAGCCAACATTTGTAGAGTTCTGTCAGTTTCCCATCTTTTCCCCACCTTCAAGACCTGCAATTTCTCAGTCAAGGTCTTGATGGTGGAAGAGACCTAGCAATGGAACAGTTTTGATTCAGAAGAACTTCCATTTATATATAGATCAATTTTCAATGAGGAATTCCCTCTGCCAGATCTACCGGATGAAAGGTCTTTTGCATTCTTACGTCATGATACCTCATGTGCCCAAAAGAGGGAACCCTTTCCGATTCCCATCGGGTAAAACCACCCTATAGGCCCTATGTGAGATCGCCAAGTTGGTTGAGTATCCCGACAAAACCAAAAATGACACCGGCAAGTTCGCCATGATAGTTCTCAATATACCGGATATATGCCCTGGATATATGCCCTGCTATATCCTCCATCCAGTCATCAGCTCCGTGGCTTGCTGGAAGATTCCACCATTTAGTTCGATGATTTTCCCATGAAAACATCAACTTTTTGGGCTTTTGGGGGGGATTTCGCAGCTATGCCAGCTGCTGATGACCGGAGGGGCTGAGCTCCTTACATTCAGTGCCGCCGCGGTTTTCACCTGGCGGATTCAGGATTTTTGATGCTGATCTTCTCCGAAGAAGCGCCAAACACTTCATGTTGGTGAAACAATCAAAAATAGGTAGTATAAACCATTCCCAAATGGGGAAACAGTTATTTCAATGGATTGGCTTCAAGGAAGCATTACAGGAAAGCCCTATATTTCATGGGGAAAACCCATGGTTTCCGGTTAAGATTTTTCCTTCAACCAATCCAGTGATTATTTGCAAAAAGTGAGGAAAACACCAACAGTCACCAACTCCAAAAGCTGAAATGCCAAAAAGACCAAGCCCAAAGCCGACGCCACAATGCAGCCACAAAACGACGACAAATATGTGGGAAAATACAACATCTGGGCTCTGAAAAAAGGGCCACAATTTGAGGGTTTAAACCTTAATACATCCGGTTGATCTAAATTCTTTCATCAGCAAACGGCCATTCTTCGCGAATCAAAAATTATTTTTTTTTGACTTTCGCGAATCTTCCGCACCTCCAGGTTTTCCTTTTGGTATTTCATACCCATCCATGGCACAAATGACAGGTTGCCCTGTCTACCATGGCACCTTCAACCCGTCCAGCTGCGTCGTTAGCTCACCCATTTCTTTGCTGACCTGGACAGTGTAACAGGGAACAGTGACCGGACTGGGAGTAGATACCATCTGGCAACGCAATGGAAGATTCCCCCCATTTACGGATTTTGCCGCATAAAACCACCATATTATATGCCGGACTTTCAATTGCCATGTTTGATTACCGCAGGGTAAACTCTAGAAATACTTTGATGCCAGCATTTGGGGATGATTGGCCGGTACTTTTTCGGGGTTTGATGTGCCAGACAGGTAAATCAGAACTGCCACGTTGAGGTTCTGTTCTCCGTCCGCAGCAAGAAACATTGGCCATAATCATTGAACTATTGAAGGACTCCTTCTCTGTTTGGAAAGGAGACAAAGATTGAAACCAAGCAGCCACCATGTTTTCGTTTCACAATTCACTGCTCAGAACCTTAAAAAATCACCAGACGATTGGACATTAAATATCATCATCTGGAGAAATTCTACTTATTTACCAAACCGAATAATCTGAATAGTTTAGCCCCTTGGGAGCTACCCCAATCTAAAAAAGGTCCTATATCCATCTATATCCATCAGAATTTCTCCAAATCATCACCAGAAATCAGGCATACCCTCTGGTAAACTAACGTTTAACTATCGAAAATCACCATTTTCAATGGGTAAATCCACTATGAATCACCATTTTCAATAGCTATTTTGACATAACCAGAGGGTATCTCTCCGGCTAAGCTTGCAACGTTCATGGTGTCTCCGGCCTTGGCCTGGTGGCGACTGTCTCACAGTCCTTGAAAAAATCATCGACATCGACTCGTCGTGTTCATAGATATTTTCCATTATAAATGTTATAAACGTTTATATACCCAACTATATCTATATATACATATATCTAATTATATAAAATTATATATACACATATATATTTGATCAATTTTGGGGATCCCCCATTTGTGAAAACGCCCGGATTCATCTCATTTCAAAAGATCAAGCAATTTCTGGCTGGCATCTTCAGGCCATGGCCTTCACAACTGCCATTTGGCTGGCGACTGCTTTGATACCATTGGCCACCTCAAGGAATGGGAAAAGATGGGAAACAACCCAGGCCGTGGGAGAACAAGAGACAAAGAGGCCTGAGAATCGATAAAGGCTATCGAATCTATCTTGAGGAAGCAGCGACTCTAGCTATTTGCCTAGCTACCTGCTCCTACCACTAGTTATATTTTTATATCTTATATCTACCTGCATCTTCTACATGTTCCGAGACGTTTTGGGAGACCAGGCGTTTCCAGCATCAAAACTTTGGTGATCTGGAACACAAAAAACAACGCCGTTTCTCAAACTGGCTTGGGTTCTGAAAGTTTGTCATCGTCATTTTATAATTAAGGATCTATCTTCCTGTCTGTACATATAGCTCTTGCGTGGAAAATCTCATGGAAGGCAGGTTGATCTAAGGGAACATGCCAAGAAAAGTGACCCTGTGTTTGCCAGTCATACAGGAAAGTTCTTGCACTTTTTGTTGAGCTAATTCTATTAAAATGTAGAAATGCCATAAATTACTCTAAAGACCCACCAAGGATTTCCAAACTCCCGAAAGGCCCAAATGAGCAGCATCAAAAAATATTAAAAATATGGTAGCGACATGGCTTTACTCCTGCTTTCGGCATTTCTTTCGCTCGCAACGCCATTTTGGCTATGTCCACTTTCGCGGCGGCTTTCGCTGAACAAACCAATAGCACATATAATACAGATTACAGTATGCAAAGTTGAGGGAACTAGATTTAAGTCTGCCAATCATCTCCCACTTCCGCGGCAACTTTCGCGACATATCGCGAGAATGTTACTGTCGCACTGCTTTCGCTCTCAGGGTTTCATCTTTCGCCAAAGGTAACCCACAAAAAACTTTACGCAGAATCTCTCCATACCATTTCTTGATGCTGCACAAATGGCTGCAGGGCACATTTTTCAAGCGACACAAGCAACTGAGGTTGCTGCCCTCACTGCTATCCGAGTTTTGGCCTGACCCATCCCGTCTGGCTCAGTGATAGGTTGTCACAATTCACCGATATCACCAATCCCCCAAGATCCTCTATATATATGGCTCTATAATGCTCTATATATGGCTCTCAATCCATCTCAATCCATCATTTCCATTCATTTCCATTCATTTGCGATGTTTCCGATGTTTGGGAAATCGTGTCTCAAAATCCTTGTTGATAGATGTTCAACATGTTTCAATAGGCTAGGCCTAGCATGGCAGTTGATTGATGTTGATCGAATCTACCGGGCAACATGTTTTTTTTCGCTCTGGCCACGACATGCCACGACGATGGTCCCAGGGCCCATTTCCCCCATTCAGAAGCTCATCTCTCTCAATTTTGATGAGCCCACAGCCATAAGACAAATATCTCTCTCAATATCCATAGTTTAGTGCTACTAACTGCTACTAGTTACTACTAGTTGCACTCAAAATCTCTTTCCCTAGGTGCCCACCATCAGAAAAGCCTACATTCACATCCCCCTACAGTTGCCATCATTGGCACGATCCTCCTGCGAACTGGTCCCCTGTCAAGGCAGCCCTCTGTGAGGACATTGTCTGGTAATCAGTATATATGAAAAATATACATCAAAATAACTTTATTTACACAGGTGCACATTTATTGTATATATAAAATATGTATATGTATGGATATAAACAGAGAGCTTCGGACACACACACACACACCTATGTGTATACATACATGCATAGCATATCATACCATACAATACCACACCATGAAATCTCATTACATTACACAAGGTACATTACACTACATTACAGTACAATAAGCCACACTACATTACATTTCATTAAAGTACTCCACATTACATACGTTACATCGCATTACACGATACTGCATAACACAAACATAACCTTACATACAGTATGCATACACAAATGGCCAAAATGACCATAATACCACTATACATATAATTAATATATAATAATAATTATTGTTATGCTATACATATAATAGATATGCATGCACATGACCTAGTGGTTTCAAGGAGCCAGAAATCCCCTCCCACACCTCACCAATCACCGTGCCGAACCAACCTCCATGGCATCAAGTTCGTCCGTCAACTTCTTTAGGCCATCTGTGGCCTCGATAAAATGGACCATTTATAGGTGATTTACCCATGGTGATTTTCCATAGCTAAACGTTAGTTTACCAGAGGCTACCCCAATAAATCCCGATCTTTGGTGTTGGATGTCAGGAACTTCTACATCCCAACGAAACAGGCACCATGCACCGGCAAACACCCACAAACATACATTATTCTTGGGTACTATCATTTCGTTCCTGTCTGTCGGTATGGATCGAAACCCTCATACCGACTCATACCCCTTGACAAGCTTAAAGGCACAGGTGGTTATGGATGCTTATTCTGAATGCTTGCTCAAGATACTTGCAGATTTTGAGCCAAGCACAGAAAATCCATGAAAAAACCTGCAGAAAATTGCAGGGTTTCGACCCTCCAGGTATAAAAAAACATATAAAAACCCACTGGACCTGACTGAGTAGTGCACGCCCAGGGCACCTGCCGTCTTTCCTTGCATGGCTTTGATCTTCTCGTCCATCTCTTTCACGGCCGCCTGGACCTTGGAAACCAGGTGAAGAATTAGAACCAATACGGGGATATGATGGGGATAGAAGTCGGATACGGGGATATGATGGGGGATATTTGCTGACGAGTTTCTCTAGGATACTTCGGTATCATCATGGCGAAACTATGCTTTTTGTGGTGCCACCCTAGGCCTAATCAAACTAGGCGAATGGCCATGCTGAATGGCCATGCTGATCCATGTCTGGGCTCTAGGATTCCGACTTCCTCTGCACTCTTGGCTTTCTCCTGTGGGCACAACGATAGCTATTTCTCCAAGTCTGGTACCGCAGAACTTGGGCGACAAAAAAGATACTGATCTGAGATATCTTATTAATATCTCTAGAATTCTCTAGATATCTTTAGATCTTGATCTTGTTATGAGCAGAACATCCACATAAATCATCATAAATCCACACCTACTTTAAGGGAAGTGCTTCATTTGAGGAAACTTTCAATGCCTGGGACGTTTTCAACCGCTTTCGGCGACCTTCAAGGCGTCCATCTGCCCCGCAAACTTGTCGATACTACCAGCAACCTCAGGAGGTACCCATCTGGTAAACTAACAGTTTGCTATTGAAAATGGCAATTTAATAGTGGGTTTACCCATTAAAAATGGTGATTTTCCATAGTTAAACAGTTAAACGTTAGTTTACCAGAGGGTATCCATCTGCTTTGACATGGGGGGTTCCATGCATTCCAACCAATGTCAGGCTGGTTGGTGGTTTCAACCTACCCCTCTGAGAAATGATGGACTTTGTCAGTTGGGATGATGACCAGCAAATTCCCAACTGTTTCTGGAAAGTCATAATCCAGCAGGATTGTCCTGGATCCAAAGATATCCAAAGAACTCAAGCGGAAACTGACTTGAAAATACTTGTTTTTTAAGGTTTTTTAGTGTTTTTTCTTTATGTTTTTTTTTTAATGGTTTTTTATGCACTTGAAACATCTTGAACCCTCCCGAGCGCTGAATTTTGGCTCTCCCCGAGCTTCACTGAGCTTCACACATCCACGATGTCCCCGGGCACCTGTGCTGTGGAACGATTGGAACGGCGCAACCGGTGGGACACCCCATGGTGGGGGACGTACCTTGACGTCATCCACCTGACCTGTGAACTTCTCCAAGGTGTTGACGACCTACAAAATGGCGCTGGCGATTTTATGCGATTTTCACCAGTCACATGGAGTCTCAGAAAACATTCCTGACAACATGGGATCTGCTATGATCTGCTGATTTGAATCGCAAATGTCCATCCACAAGCCTTCAGCCTTTCAGCACAAACACAACATCTACATGGGTTTTTCGGTGCGGACTGACCCTCCGGTACTCAAACATGGCAATTGGACATTCACAAAATTTATAGATGATTGATGATGATTGGCTATAGTATACTATAAACTTCCGTTTCTAAGGGATTTCCAAACGCCACGTGGCTTTTTTCACAGCAGGGCAGCTGCTGTCTGCTGTCAGAATCTCAGGTTGCCACTTTCATCGCGTTCATCGATTGGTTCTGGTGCGGCACATTGCTAGGTGGATGTTCATCCCATGAATCCCATAAACATTGACCCCGCTACAGTAACCAGGGTATGTTACGAGCTAATCCAGTTACAGGATGTTACAGGATGTTACAGGATGTTACAGTATTGTTGTATTGTAATGTATTGTAGCAATTGCTTTTGGTTCTTATTGCTTGGGCATCTGCCAGATCTGCAGGCCTTGAGTACGTCCATCTGATCTGCTAGTCCCTTCACTGCATGCGTGACCTCGTGGAACACTGACTCCAACATCACAGGAAAAATATCGAAAACTACCCTCTGGTAAACTAACATCATAACTATGGGAAATCACCATTTTTAATGGGAAAACTCACTATTTCAATGGCCATTTTCAATAGCTTCTGGTATGTTTACCAGAGGGTAGTTCAGGCACAGGATGCTTCCCATGAAGCAATTCCCACGTCACTGAGCTTCCCAGGCCTCGCCGGTGCCCTAGCATTCTTCGCATCTCATGATTTTCCATGTCCAGAATGTGAGTGAAATGGGATGAAATGGAGCCAAAAAACACGTTCAATAATCTACCATCAAACTTACTCTTGGAAATCCTAGAGTATCTTGGGTCTTAGACATCCATTCCATCCACCCTCTGGCTATTCAACAGTTTGCCATGGAAAATCGATGAAAACGGCGCATTTAAATTTATGAATGATAAACATGATGATACACATTGAGGGGTGTACCTATTTAAACATGGGGCGGTTTTCCAGGTCGCTCCCGAAGTTTTCAAATCTAGGGAATTGGCAACTTTTGGGGATTGCGCTCAAGGAAAAGGAGAAACACAACCAAAACACGGGGGATCTGAAAGATCTCAAAAACAAATCAAAACACCACACTCACAAGAGAAAACCCAAGAACATTTCTTCAAATCAGCATGCCGGTCATCATCTTTTCCGGGGGTTGTGGCTTTTAATACGTAATCCGTCAAGACCATACATATATATATGTATGTATGTATATATATGTGTATGTATATATATATGTGTGTGTGTAATCGTGTAATCCACAAACATCCTAAACTTTGTAATCTGTAATCTGGCTAAGGATTAAGGATTCCGTTTGAAGAAATCTCATGAAATCTCCATATCTAATGTGTATCTCCCCAGGATTGTATTTCAACATCCCGGACCAGTCACCTTTGAAGCCTTCGAACTGTTGCGACTGACCTGGGATGTTTGACCCACCAGCCCTGTCGGAAAACTCTCGAACACTGAGACGCAAATGAAAAGGACAAGCACACAAAGAGATAATGTGTAAGAAAATGTCAGAAATGCGCACCACATATATCCAAATATCACCAAACTGCCTACAATGCTACAAGTATCAGCCAGCCGACTATTTACAGTTTCGACTGCATGAAGACATGCACCCTCTTTCACTGGTGGGCCCTCAGTGCTGAAGGCTGCATCTTGTAGTTTCCGGTGCTGATTGTAATGTGCAACAGGTAGCGCCAAATCGGAACAAATGACCATCTTGCAGTGAAACAATGTACTTTGTGACTGACCTCACAATTGCAGCAAATAAAACAGCAACAGAAAACAAACCCTATTCATCCCTATTTGAATGAGATTTTGGCCATCCTAATCCAAGGGCACAGCCTGCAAAAATTCGGGCGAATAAACATGACTTCCGTTGGGGCTTTGATTAGATTTGACACCCCCTGAGGAACACCCGGGCATCCCTTTGAAGGCGCTCCACCCCTCTGTGTGGAAAAGCGCCTAGTCAAAGTTCTTCAGGAACCGCCCGGACATCGTGCTACATGAGATCGCGCAGTGGAAATTCGGAGCGGCGACAGTCAAGTCGACAGGCTTGACGCTGCGATCTCTTCAGCCAGGCCGACGAACGTGCGATCAGGCCGAGATCTCAATAGATCTCACGCCATAGGAGTAGATGAACCCGGTGAATTCCGCAAGGCATGTCATAAGGAATATCCACCACGCCTGTCTGCGGGTATCGCATGCGCTGTGGCGCAGCAATTACAAAGGAATATCCGGGCACGAGCAGTACGCACTACTGACCGCACTGCAACACCCCTCGTACAGTGGATCAACGAGGTTGCACGTGAGTGCGGCCACATCCGGTCTGAAGCAACGTGGTTGCCAGACTATCAGGGGTGATTGCTGCTTTTGTAAATTCGAGAGCATTGCGTGAGGCAGCAAAGGATTCCTTTAGCGCCAGTGAAAGTGAAAGAAAGAATATATCTATCTATATATATATACATACACATACACATACACATACATATACGTATACATTTACATATACAGATTACAGATTACAGATTACATATTGCATATACATATACATATACATATACACACACACATACACATGCACTATTATACATGTACATGTATATATATACATATGCACAAATACAAATATAATTATATATATATACACATATTATTACATATTAAAATAAATGCATATAAATGCAACTAGTGAACATGAGGCTTGACCGAAAAATAAAAACAACACACCGTCACAATAGTAAAAACAACAACAGCAAGACTAATAAACAGACAAATGAACGTATTTGAAGAACTAAAATTATCAATAATATATATATATATATGTAAGAATACCATAATGATTCCTCCTCCTCCTCCTCATCATCATCATCATGATCTTCATCGTCGTCGTCGTCGTCCTCATCGTTGTCATCATTGCCATCGCTGTCACTATACTATCGTCATCATTGGACCGCAGCAAAGGGTCAACAACAGAAAAGACCACCCAAGTCCAGCTGAGAAAGCCACTGCAACAGTTTCCTGTAGTCTTCCCAGCTGAGAATCCAAGTCGCTGATCCCTGCTGTAGCCTCAGAAACCAGCAGCTTGTGACCCACAGAATGCGGTTACTGCTGCTGCTGCTGCTGATGCTGATGCTGATGATGCTGATGATGATTATCATGATGATGATGATGATGAAGAAGAAGAAGAAGAAAGCAATTTCGCCGGCGACGCTGGCAATGACATTGTGATGTATACAGTAGCCAAAAAAAACAATTGTGAATCGTATTCTTTCTTCATATTGCATGCAATTCTCATCATTTTTTGACACAAAGAGAAGAGGCCCAGGCTGACGAGGTATTTCGAGTATCAATGACTGAACAGCAACGTTTAAAGGGAACATGCAGCTTTTTCATCAGTGAATCCCAGGGCTTTTTCATGGTTTTCCAATGTTTTCCAAATCTTCAGACCAACCCAGCTAGGATTCTAGGATGAATACCCTCTGGTAATTTAACATAGCTATTGAAAATGGCCATTGAAATAGTGAGTTTTCCCATTAAAAATGGTGGATCTTTCCATAGTTTTGATGTTAGTTTACCAGGCCGGGTATCTGATCTGCAGATCCTGGGGCCTGAGATCTCCACCTGTGATGTGTCTTCCGAAGCTTGCTCCTTGAAACTCTCCACGCGGCCCGCGAAGTCCCGGATCGCGTTTCGGACCTGGATTCCAGGTAGCAGCTTTTGGAATCATAGGATGCCAATGATGCCAACATAGCAATGGAATCATGGAATATTCTGAAATTACCATCTGGTTATTTAACATAGCCATGGAAAGATCCACCATTTTTAATAGGTAAACCATCTATAAATGGGTCATTTTCAATAGCTATGTTAAATTACCAGGGGGTACATCTTATTGCCATTAATATCGGACCTGGATCTAATAGCAGCTTTTGGAAGGATCTCCTTCACACGATCTCGGAGGCCTTTTTGGCTCAGAAACCAAGCTTCCCGCGTTGACGACATCATGTGTTTGGTCCTGCTGGATGCGCTTTGATTCACATGTCGCATGACCTGATTTTCCTGATAACCTGGCACCAAGAGACTAAATAGATTGAACACAATTGAACGTATTGCAGGTATGAAAGATCTGTCACATTTGTCTGAGGAGCATAAGTTTGCAAGGCTACCTGGGTTATGCAGCCCCACCTGGAAATCGTCAATGCTTGCAGAGAATTTGTGAATGGCGTCTGCGACCTCTGAGCCATCGATCGTCGAAACTTTGATCAAAACGTGGTGTGACACCTCCAGAACCACTGATGGCATGTGAAAAGGTGCAGCAAGGCATCCAGAGCCAATCTAAGACTCCTGCTTTCAGTGAATCAGCTGCCTCCTCCTGATCATGGTCCCGAATTTACCATAATTTACCAATCTTTCACGTCCGTGTTCTTCCCTACCCAGTCCGCCTAAAATTGTCAACGGGCTCACTGTCAAATCTATCAATTCTTTTTATGAATCGGACGTCTACAAGTCTGTCACCATGCGAGATATAGTCTGATATCTAGAAAATGCCCTCTGGTAATCAAACATGGCAATGGAAAAACGTCCATTGCCATAGGGTTTTTTTCCATTCAAACTTTCATTTGTGATGTCCCATTGCCATGTTTTCTTACCGGAGGGGATGTGATGATGGATGATCATTGAACAAGGATCTTCCAAGGTTTTTATTTTGGGTGAACCAAATAGTTGAGGATGTCCAAACAGAAAATTCACATGGACAACAAACATAACAAACAACATTTGGAGCATTTTGGAGCCCAGAGGGCCCAGAGGATAATGGCTACAACATCAATATACACATTCACATTCAGAGTAGCAATAATAACACATCTATCTATATGCATGTGCACATGTAAATAAACAAACAAGTACATGTATTTGCAAATGTGCAAACAGTAGAAAACACCATAGTTGTGCATGTACATGTGTATGTGCATAAATTAGCATAAATGGTTTTTATGTTGATTAGCACCTAACCTTGTCCAAAACAAAAACACCATGTGTACAGCAAATCATCGAAGCTGCCTCGACCTTGGCTATTTGCTCCCGCAACTGGTTGATACCCTTGCTGACCTCATGGCAGGCCATTTGAGGATAGGAAAGTCCACAAATGTGTGAAGAAATGATGAGACCACCGTGATTGTTTTAACATGTTTTAAGCCATGCGATGACATGTGATGAAAATCCCTGAGGCAGTCATTTGGTCGTCACCAACTCATTTAGGAGCCCCTGGGTTGAACGGTCACCGGTTCCGATTTGATGCCCTGCAATCTGGAAGACTTGGGAAGTATGGCTTTCTCTTAAAAATAGGTCGGCCCTAGATCCATAGCTTAATGTATGTAATGCATATGCGATGATTACATTTTCCCCATTATAAACAATTTTGGGGTATCCACCATTTTCAAGCCCTTGCGCCTCATCCGCCTCGCTAGCATTGCCCTGGCCAAAGATGTTTCTTGGATGAACCCCCGGGATCACTCTCTCTCTCTCTCTATTAAAACAAATCTCTTGAGAAATCTTCAGGGGCCGTCAAAATCAACATACTCGTTTCTCGTGGATTTGTTGCGAAAATATTTCATGCATCCGACATGTCAGGATCCAATCACCAAAAATCATTGACCAACAGGACGACCGCCAGGACAGGCCATGGCAGGTGCCATGGCAGGCCTCCAAAGCATGGAGCTTCTTCGCCAAGACATTGATTCGATCTGGAGCCTCGGACAATGGATGGATAGGAATCTTAAGAATATACTTACTAACAGAATCTAACAGAAAACAGCGCAGCTCGCGATTTCTGGATGGCTCTCAAAAAGGATCTGGATGGCCTAGGGCCTGGTAATTAGCATAGGTTTGCCAGAGGTCTGATCAAAACCTATGAGTGCGATCTGCAAGTGACTTGGGAAGGCCCCCACATCTGAGTTTTCTCAACTAATCTGAGGGTCCTGTTGGGCCCATCTGAGTTGAATGCCAAAAGAGCCTCGGCAGACAGCGCCTGGGCAGGTGATGATTTTTTACCTCACTGCTTCGTTTTTGCAGTTGCACCGCTTCAAGCTACAAACATGGCAAAACGCCAAATACCGTGCATTTATGGCAAACAAATATCAATGTTCGTCTACCCGATGTTTCCCAATATCTAAATGCCACCATTTCCCAGTTCACACACACACACGCACACATATGTACCTATGTACAGGAGATAAACAAATAAATATCTATCTATATAAATATCTTAAACAACAATATTTGTGTATTGATCTTTGATGCAAATTGACACATAGATTACATTACATTACGTTGTGTTACATTATAAACATTACATTATAAACATTACATTATATAGTTGTTACATTGATACCGCTGTGTTCGTTGCGTTACGCCAATTACCTTGCGTTTTGTTACCTGTAAGTTGCGTTACATATGCATGACATGACATCACATGTACATCCACACACACACACATGTAATATATATATAAACCTATGAATAAACACATACAAACTTATATAGATACATAAGCAAGTACGGTATATGTATATATATATACATATGCACAGTAGAACACATCTTCACTCCATTTTGTCCAGCCCATCTGCTGCCATGGCCTGCAAGTTGTTCAACCTCTGGGCGGCCTTTACGATGCCTTGAGATACCTCACTGTGACGCGGATGCCTGGAATGAACGATGGAACATCCAACATCAAAAGTCACACATGTCATAGAACAATATAAATCAGCCATATGTGCTCTATGGGGTTCAAAAGTTCATATTGATTTTGTATCAACCATTTTTTCCTGTGCTATGTTTGTCGCAGGTTCACGGGTTGAACACCAAGTGGTTGATTCATCAGAAACGGATAGAAACGGGGCCCCTTGGTGCCAGTGATGCCCAGTGCTAGTGACAATTTATCATGCAGGGGAACTCTCAGGTTCCAAACCCTTGGGCCCTTGGGCCCCATGTCCAAATCCACCATGGAATAAAGAAACGCATCGAAACATTGGAACATCAATTACAACATCAAAACTGAGGGCTACACTTCAATAGCCACTTTAGATTTTGCCTCACAGAATTTCACAGGTGCGCTATGGTGCGCTCAGTGAATGTAGTGAATTCGGCGCGGCAAACGGATTTTGCCCCTTCAAATCCCTTGAAGCATCATCCCTTCCCACTGGTTTCCTGTACTTTTTCACAACGGCTTTGGGCCTCACATAAGGTGCAAAGCCTAGGAACCCTTCGGGACCCAGAGGGAGGAGGCCCCGATCCTGGAACTTGTCGAATTCATGGGCCAAACTTCGAGTGCTGGACACCACCTTGGGAGCCATTGAACTTGGATAACTTGGGGACCAGGGAGTGGATCAGCTCCGGGGCTGAACCAATGAACCAATGCAATATTAAACCAGGATTTCCATTGGGAAGTACTTGATCTTAGGAAAGGATGTAGGAGAAGTGGCCGATGGTTGGCTAAAATTTTGAATGCTTCCAGCCGGCTGTATCTCTATGGCATTGATGCCGGTTAAACCTGAGTAACACCTCAGCATGATGAACATGAGCAAACTGAAATATGGGAATGGTTCGTTCGAAAATGGGGCGCAATTTTATCAATTTTCTTTTCCAGCAGACTAGCAGATCATCATCATTTTCCCTCCCAAACATGCTGCAAAAACTGTCAAAGGTGGGGAACATATGTCAAGATAACCTGAAAATATGGCCTCATGTTGCCCCTCAAGACTACGCTTGAAACCAATCCTTGCATGGCAGTGTCAGGTGAGAAAATTTCAACTCAGTCATCGTTATAAGCCTCCGACCTCTGGATCTTAAGCTAAGTATTACACATGTCCGTTTTCCAAATCACCCACCTTGATTTGAATCCTTGCCAAAAATACTCGACTGCTATGACGTCTTGTTTTTTTTTGCTTGTGCGTTGACAGTGACAAAACGCTTACGCCATTTTCCATATGCTACTGTTAGTGTATCCATCCTGGATAAGTAATTACGCTGACCTTTGAACTTCTTCATTTCCTGGCCCCTTTGAGGGTCTACTACAGAGCGGTGTTACGAGTGGGCACCGGTCTACATCAATGCGAACAACTGGAAACCAATCCTTTATGATTATTGCCGCGTACCTAATCTAACTGCATATGCTCGTCTCAACCGTAAATTTAACATCGATAACTCCAAACAGGAAATCGTGGTCGCCATTGCCATTGCCTCGAACTCAAAAACCAAATTGAATGTTGATCACTAGGGGTTACTAAGTGGTTACTACAATAGTTTCAGGAGTATGATCCTCCATCTCCAACATGGTTTTTGACATGAAATCCAACCATTTTCACTCACCCTCTTCATTGTACACACGTATATCCGCCGACCCCAGACGATGGCAGGGGGAGCGCGTCCGAGGAGCACCTAGGCGATGGCGGCCCAGCAGCATGTCCTTGGCCACCTGCCGGGCGCTTTCCGGAGATTTTCTTCTGGCGATGGCGGCCCAGCAGCATGTCCTTGGCCACCTGCCGGGCGCTTTCCGGAGATTTTCTTCTGGTTTCAGAAAGCAACGTTAGGCAGTAGGCTGGCCTTAAACGCTTCCCGGCGCCCTAAGCTGCCCTTAAACCCTTCCCGGCGCCCACCTGCCTAGGCGATGGCGGCCCAGCAGCATGTCCTTGGCCACCTGCCGGGCGCTTTCCGGAGATTTTCTTCTGGTTTCAGAAAGCAACGTTAGGCAGTTGGCTGGCCTTAAACGCTTCCCGGCGCCCTAAGCTGCCCTTAAACCCTTCCCGGCGCCCACCTGCCGGGCGCTTTCCTGGAGATTTTCTTCTGGTTTCAGAAAGCAACGTTAGGCAGTAGGCTGGCCTTAAAGGCTTCCCGGCGCCCGAAGCTGCCCTTAAACCCTTCCCGGCGCCCTTGGCGGCCCAGCAGCATGTCCTTTGGCCACCTGCCGGGCGCTTTCCTGGAGATTTTCTTCTGGTTTCAGAAAGCAACGTTAGGCAGTAGGCTGGCCTTAAACCCTTCCCGGCGCCCTAAGCTGCCCTTAAACCATTCCCGGTGCCCTTGGCGGCCTCGCCGCATGTCCTTTGGCCACCTGCCGGGCGCTTTCCTGGAGATTTTCTTCTGGTTTCAGAAAGCAACGTTAGGCAGTAGGCTGGCCTTAAACGCTTCCCGGCGCCCTAAGCTGCCCTTAAACCCTTCCCGGCGCCCTTGGCGGCCCAGCAGCATGTCCTTTGGCCACCTGCCGGGCGCTTTCCTGGAGATTTTCTTCTGGTTTCAGAAAGCAACGTTAGGCAGTAGGCTGGCCTTAAAGGCTTCCCGGCGCCCTAAGCTGCCCTTAAACCCTTCCCGGCGCCCTTGGCGGCCCAGTAGCATGTCCTTTGGCCACCTTCCGGGCGCTTTCCTGGAGATTTTCTTCTGGTTTCAGAAAGCAGCATGTCCTTTGGCCACCTGCCGGGCGCTTTCCTGGAGATTTTCTTCTGGTTTCAGAAAGCAACGTTAGGCAGTAGGCTGGCCTTAAACGCTTCCCGGCGCCCTAAGCTGCCCTTAAACCCTTCCCGGCGCCCACCTGCCGGGCGCTTTCCTGGAGATTTTCTTTTGGTTTCAGAAAGCAACGTTAGGCAGTAGGCTGGCCTTAAAGGCTTCCCGGCGCCCGAAGCTGCCCTTAAACCCTTCCCGGCGCCCTTGGCGGCCCAGCAGCATGTCCTTTGGCCACCTGCCGGGCGCTTTCCTGGAGATTTTCTTCTGGTTTCAGAAAGCAACGTTAGGCAGTAGGCTGGCCTTAAAGGCGCCCCGGCGCCCTAAGCTGCCCTTAAACCCTTTCCGGCGCCCTTGGCGGCCCAGTAGCATGTCCTTTGGCCACCTGCCGGGCGCTTTCCTGGTGATTTTCTTCTGGTTTCAGAAAGCAACGTTAGGCAGTAGGCTGGCCTTAAACGCTTCCCGGCGCCCTAAGCTGCCCTTAAACCCTTCCCGGCGCCCTTGGCGGCCCAGCAGCATGTCCTTTGGCCACCTGCCGGGCGCTTTCCTGGAGATTTTCTTCTGGTTTCAGAAAGCAACGTTAGGCAGTAGGCTGGCCTTAAAGGCTTCCCGGCGCCCTAAGCTGCCCTACTGGCCTTAAACGCTTCTCGGCGCCCTAAGCTGCCCTTAAACCCTTCCTGGCAGTAGGCTGGCCTTAAACCCTTCCCGGCGCCCGAAGCTGCCCTTAAACCCTTCCCTGCGCCCTTGGCGGCCCAGCAGCATGTCCTTTGGCCACCTGCCGGGCGCTTTGCTGGAGATTTTCTTCGGGTTTCAGAAAGCAACGTTAGGCAGTAGGCTGGCCTTAAAGGCTTCCCGGCGCCCTAAGCTGCCCTTAAACCCTTCCCGGCGCCCTTGGCGGCCCAGTAGCATGTCCTTTGGCCACCTGCCGGGCGCTTTCCTGGAGATTTTCTTCTGGTTTCAGAAAGCAACGTTAGGCACTATAGGCTGGCCTTAAACGTCTCCCAGCGTCCTCGGCTGCCCTTAAACCCGGCGCCCTTGGCGGCCCAGCAGCATGTCCTTTGGCCACCTGCCGGGCGCTTTCCTGGAGATTTTCTTCTGGTTTCAGAAAGCAAAAGTTAGGCACTATAGGCTGGCCTTAAACGCCTTTCGGCGCCCTCGGCTGCCCTTAAACCCTGCCCGGCGCCCTTGGCGGCCCAGCAGCATGTCCTTTGGCCACCTGCCGGGCGCTTTCCTGGAGATTTTCTTCTGGTTTCAGAAAGCAACGTTAGGCAGTAGGCTGGCCTTAAACGCTTCCCGGCGCCCTAAGCTGCCCTACTGGCCTTAAACGCTTCCCGGCGCCCTAAGCTGCCCTTAAACCCTTCCTGGCAGTAGGCTGGCCTTAAACCCTTCCCGGCGCCTGAAGCTGCCCTTAAACCCTTCCCTGCGCCCTTGGCGGCCCAGCAGCATGTCCTTTGGCCACCTGCCGGGCGCTTTGCTGGAGATTTTCTTCGGGTTTCAGAAAGCAACGTTAGGCAGTAGGCTGGCCTTAAACCCTTCCCGGCGCCCTTGGCGGCCCAGCAGCATGTCCTATAGCCTATGCTTCTTTCGTTTCCTCGCTCTGCCAGCTCTTCTGTGTGCACGGGCGTCCCGCTGGTGTGTTGTGCTGCACGCGGATTCGCCCCGACGCGCTGGCTGACCACACGGCTGCTTGGCACCGCGGGCATGTGTGCATATGTTTTCGCGTTGCGTCGCTGACTTTGCCTTTCTTTACATAGAACTGGCTGCCGCACACGCCGCGATGGTTGATTTGCCCAGACACCACGTTGCTGCTCACTTTGCCATCGCAAAACGGGCACTGGTACACCATCTTCTTTGTCACGACGCATCCATCTTTGACCTGAAATCGGTTACCACAATGCCTGCGGTGATTTACTTGGCCAGAACGCACACTGCTGCTGACGGCAGCCTCACAAAACGGGCACGTGTAGTGGAATGTGTCGTCCGTGTTCTCTTGGGGACCGCACGCGGGAGGCAACTTGTGCGTGGCGCCCGCGCCACTTGTCGCTCGCGCGAGCCCTTCGCGACCTGCCTTTGCGGCCTTCTCCGGTAACCCCATCGCGCCAGGTGGTGCCTGCGCGCTCGTCTTTGCCCTCCGTTCGGTTATTGCCGCTATTTCGCGTCGGACATCCGCTACAATGGATTGTTCGCGCTCCCGCTTGCCGCGGTGCCGCAAACGCAGCACGCGTTGGTTCGCTCTGCGAGCGACCCGACAAACCAACGCTAATGACACGCACGTGTTGCATTGTTGCGTGCCATCCTGTGCATGCGCGCGCGCGGCCTGCCACGCAGAGAATTCTGCACGAGGTTTTCGTTCCGCGCAGTGGCTGCACGTCCAGTGGTCGCGCATCTTGGTTGTGCATGTTCGACAACACCGTCTCTCTGCATTTCGCGCCGTCCACGCTGCTGCGCCAAAGTCGGCCTCCGACTTCGCGAGACCGCATCGGACGCAGGGCTTCTTGGTTTCGCATGTCAAACACACGCGGTAAAAGCTGCATTGTCGTTGCCGATGCTTGTTCGGAAAATTCGTCTCTGCATGCCACCTCTTGCAGACGTTGCATTGCCACGGCGTCCCGGCATCAGCATAACTCTTTGCGCATTCGCGACACACGCGGTCGGCATCACTGCGTTTCCATTGCCCGGCTGTGAATGCATTGGCCGGCTTTCGCTCCGCACAAGCACCACACGTCCGTTCTTCGCAATATTTGGCCAATAATGCTTTCCAATCGATGCGGTCGCCGCGCAGCTGCCGAAGTAGCAGGTCCCAGCCCAGGCCAATTCCCTTCTGGAATGGCGCTGCGTCGAAGGCCCGATAGATAAACAATTGCGCGCGTCCTTGTACCCGCGTGAACGCGACATATGCTGTGAACGGGTTACCTCCAAGACCGACACACAGGTCTGTGAGGACCCCTTCTGTGATTGTTTGGCCCTGAGCGACATGGGCGGTGATGGCGAAGGCCGGCGCCAATGGGAATTGCGTGCGCCATACACGAAGTTGTGGGTTTTTCCTTTGGCGATCCAGGAACCATACCCGCTTGCAAGTTGCTACAGGGTAAACGTTGCTGTCAGGAACGCCTTCTATTTGCCAGCTGCCGGCGGTGACGAACTTTACATACACCACCTCCGGTAACGTATTCCACAGCACGACGCCTTCCTGCGCTGTTTCATCACACGAAGACCAACCCACGATGGTTCCGCGACATCCTTTGAGGATGCCCCGTCTCCTGTCTAGGTGCTCCGTTGCGCGCACCGGCATGCCGACGCATAGCGGCAACAGTCCATACAACCCGCCACATTCCTTGTCGTGCCGCTGCAGCCATTGCAGCTTTTCGGCCATCAAGGCGGGTTTCTCTTGGAGAACTGTCGCGGAGGCCTTGTCCCGTGCCACTGCCACGTGCGCGACTTTTCCGCGCGAGCTGGCCCACAGCATGGCCCTCCGTTTATTCACGTGGTACTTGATGTCGTTGGTGCCGAAGATAGCGACAGCGTTCTCTAATGCTTCTTGGCATCGCCCGTCCGGCTCGGCGTGTACCACCAATGCTCTGGTTGCTCTGTCTTGCGAACAGACGCTGCACTCTTGCTGCTGGATCTCGCGGGGCTGGACTTTTCCAGTGGCTAAGTCTGCGCACTGTGGAGACTTGCATGTGACACGTCCGGCTGTCCAACTTCCAGGGACAGTTGTTGGCGCGCCGTGTAAGAACGCGTTCCTCTTGAGGTTCCGCCTTTTTTTTTCTATCCAAAGATTCCCCCATGTTCCAATTGGATCCAGCTCACCTGGAAACCATTTTGAGCCTCCAAACTTCGAACGTCTCAAAGAGGGAGCTCTACACGACAGGTATCGCAGCATCCGCTGTTGCGAGCGATTGGAGCCGAGGAGGCGTTAATTATTGATCATTATTCACCATCAACAAGCAATAACCATCATTAACCATAACCCATTAAACAAATGTAACCCATGGATGGTCTCTCATTGATATATATAGTTGATGCTTGGTGGCGACTGGAATAGATGGCTATCTTCGCTCCACCATCGGGGGATCACCGTCATGGTTGGATAAAGCACCAGGCATAAAACCACAGTCTACACTCTACACTTGACACTCTTCACACTCACCCTCTACACTCCACACTTAATCCTCCACACTTTCCACTCTACACTCTACGCTTTACCCACTGCACACTCCACACTCCGCACTTTACACTCCACGCTCCTCACTCTGCACCCCACACGCTACCAGGGGTCGGCGGCAGGGGGCGGCAGCCCTTTAATATATATATAATTATATATATATATATGGAGGTGTATGGGAAAATCATCGAACTAAAAGGGGATTGTCCAGCAAACCATGTTTGATTACCACAGGGTACCACCATTTTCAGACAAATATAGTGTTGCTGATATACCATGATATCCCCACTAATTCCCAGAGAGACCCGCCCAAAAAAACAGGTAGCAGAACCGTGTAACCCCTGAAAAGACCAACTATCATTATCCTCATTATGGTAACCCTTTTACAATCACCCAATGATTGATCCATGATCGGAAATAAACAACAATAGTTATATCATGCTATATCCACATCATTCCCCTAGCACCTGGTTGGATGATGTTTGATCGTCACTTTCCTCAACTATGCATGATTCTACCACCATTTGTTTGTTCTCCCAATGATGGTTGTTGGAATTGCCATATCTTGAAAAAACCTACATACTCGTAAGTTAAAACATGTTGGCGCCAATCCCCACGTTCGACCATAACTAATAACCCACAAGATCTCTCCTCTACAATCTAAATCAAACATGATCTACATTGAATCTACATCCTCCAAAATTCTCCAAACACGCTATACTCTGGCGACACAAGGACTGTAGCCTGCTTTCAAACAATCCTGCTATCCGGCTGAGACACCAATAAGTTGAACGGGGCGCTTTCTACTAGGGGAATCTAATCTTCATAAGCCATAGGATCCATGTATGGTATATATGTTAACATGACTGGGGTATATTGATGGTAAATGTTACCATATATAGCAGCACCATGGATCCTATGGGTAAGGGGTCAAATCCCCAACCCTCTCGGAACAAATATGTTGAGTGGTTTATTCGCTTCCACTTATCTTCATGAGGGATCAAACCCCCCTCTGAACTTCAGTTGACTTGTAGGGTTCAGCTGACTTCCGGCACGGTCAAACGTAGGCTTTGGAGCGAACATGTTAAAGCCCCATCTTTGATGTATATCAAATATCAATCAAATTAGATATTAATTAATCAAATTGGATAAAATGTGATAAAATTAGATATTGATGTACATAAACTATATCAAATATTAATCAAATTAGATATTAATTAATCAAATTGGATATTTCATGTGATAAAAATTAGATATTGATGTACTGGTATATCAAATATTAATCAAATGGGATATTTCATGTACATAAACTATAAAATGAGATATGTGGATGATCATTTGGATGTCACCTTTCTTGGATGTTCCTGGTATCTCCATGTATCCCCAATGACCCCATGGCTTCCCTCCGAAACGCGCCGCCCGGTGACAGTGGTGTATTCCCATCCGACACGCGCGCATCCACGTGAGCTCCAGCCTGGCGTGGAGAGAAAGGTGGACGAATGACAGTCAAACACCCATTTTCAATGGGATATGAGTGATTAATGATAATGATGGTGAGTAATGGATAATGATTAATGGATAGTAATGATAATCATTATCATCCCATTGAAAATAATTATCATAATCATTATCATTAACGTGATTAATGGATAGTGATGGTGAGTAATTCATGGATAATGAGGAAAAGTCTGGTTGGTAATTAATGATAATGCTATATATATATATACTGAATAATGAGCAGGAATTTGAGGAGGTATAGAATTGAATTCAGCGTCTAGAACTGGGACTTTAAACAAATATTCAGTGATCAATATAAACTTGGGATTCAACGCTGCAAATCAAGTTCAGTTGATGTGCGACATCCTCTTTAAAGAGGTGGTGCCCCCGTTCACCAAACCGCTAAGTTGACAGACAAATCACTCGATGAATTCTACGCTTTATGTGGGATATATATGATTATATAACTAAAAAGGAGCGGTTAACTCGGGGTTATGATGGTTAAAGTTCTAAATGGAACTAGTTGGGTTGATAAACCAGCAAACAGTTGACTAGAGGCATCACCTATTCACAGGGCCAGCTTTGGCTGAACAAATCTAAACTGGGAATCACTAAGACCTGATGTATTGGGAAATTCGAAATTGGTTTATCCCATCACCCGTTCATATTAAACAAACCCCAGAATTAAATGGTCTCAAATATCTGGAAATTCCCTACTACACCATGGTTTCCAAGGGTGTGTTTAATATTAGGGGGAAGGAATTAACCAACTTCCATGTAATACATTGTAATACCAAACTGATGGGTGGTTGTGCCACCTCAAAACACTTCTTCTAGAGCACTCGAAACCAAACAATGGTGATTTCAAACTTACAAAACCTTCCAATCAAACGTGGCAATTGGACATGTTCTATAATCAAACATAGCAATGAATAATGGAAAACAATAGGCAAAACATAGGAACAAATGATAAGATATGGGCACGCCTCGAATGAATGGAGGTTTCAAAGGGAAAATCAAGCCATGAAACCGAGTACCAGAGGGTCCGCGAGGCTCGGGACCTCGCTCAAGTGTTCCTAGGGCTTTCTTAAGTCGTGACCCCCGTCACCAGGGTTGTGTAAAAAAACACTAAGTCGTGGGCATAACTTGGATCAAGGCAATACATGGCAATAGCCCCCATAACTTTGGAAACCCGCGCGGTTTCCACCTTGGACCTAGCATCTTCTGGGCATCAAGGCAGGGTATTTTGCACAGTTCGAAGATACCCTCTGGTAATTTAACATAGCTATTGAAAATGGTGATTTATAGTGGATGTTCCCATTGAAAATGGTGATTTTCCATAGTTTTTTGTATGTTTACCAGAGGGTAGATGATTGCAACCTTGCACACCTATGTTGATCATAATGCGTAACTTTTAAACTGTGTCCCGATATCTTGGCTTTGTTAACTCAACGTTCGATATTCGTGGCCTCAAAACTGAGGTTCCATTTAAAAAAAAACAAAAAAACACGTTATAAAGCCATATGGATTTTACAGTCAATGTTATCATCAATCTAGACATCAAAACTACCCTCTGGTAAACTAACATAACTATGGAAAATCACCAGTTTTCATGGGACAATCAACTAGAAACTGACATTTTCAATAGCAAACTGTAAACGTTTACCGTAGGGTACCCTCTGGTAATTTAACATAGCTATTGAAAATCACCATTTTTAATGGGAAAACCCACTATTAATGGTCATTTTCAATAGCTACGTTAAATTACCAGAGGGTAACCAACGTCAGCTGAGTTGGTTCATTTTGGGTTTCCACCTCAATCAGCAACTTGGCCACGGCGATGTGCTTCTCTTGAGCGGCCCTTGGCAAATCGAGGCTGGTGCTTTCAAGCAAGTGGTTTATAATCCATATACCCTCTGGTAATTTAACATAGCTATTGAAAATGACCATTTATAGTGAGTTTTCCCATTAAAAATGGTGGTTTTCCATAGCTATGTTAGTTTACCAGAGGGTATACAAGTGGGGATATTTCATGGGCACCCATTTAGATCATCTCCCAAACTATTTTAAACTGGCATTCGGTTGAACTGGATACCCACGGGTTTTACCCAGCCAAATATGGTGGTTTCACTGCGATGTTTTGTTCTTTTCAACCAAGTTCGGGCTATAATTTATAATATACAATTTTATGGGAATATAATGGGAATATACCCAACAATAGATGGGGATATAATGGGAATATCATGGCTGGTTGGTGGTTTTAATGGAAAATCCCCTAGAAATAATGGGGAATCATAGGAAAATGTGGGGAAATAGTGCTATACTGTTACCTGGTTGGTGGTGCAATAACCATCTTGAAAAATGATGGAGTTCGTCAATGGGAAGGATGACATCCCATATATGAAATGGAAAATAAAATTCATGTTTGAAAGCACCAACCAGATACTGTTTAGTGATTGAGTGTTTTGTTTAAAGGGACCGGCATTGTCTTGGTCATGACACAAAGGACACCCCTGCGGCCCTGTTCCCTGCAAATCGGAGACATATGGAATTCGTGTGGTGGGGATGTACGAAGGTGGCCTAAATAGTTCCAGTTCGCGACCTTCA
Organism: Cladocopium goreaui; assembly: GCA_947184155.2. Taxonomy (NCBI): domain Eukaryota; class Dinophyceae; order Suessiales; family Symbiodiniaceae; genus Cladocopium; species Cladocopium goreaui. Next base: position 37,774 of record CAMXCT020003978.1, read on the forward strand.
ACCAACAATAACGTGTTTCAACAGTTTCCATCTGGTTGAAACTCAACATTTCAGCCCTATGTTACATGACACAACGTATTCGCAGGCACATGACACACACGTCATGGATTACAAAGCCACATCTTTTGGATGCTGCGGGGTACAAAGCGTCATCCGCCAAGAGCTGCCCATTTTCCCAAGTGTACGGCCATCAACTGGAACATACCCTACTGGTTGGTGGTTTCAACCCCTCTGAAAAATATGAGTCAGTTGGGGGTTATTATTCCCAATATATGGAAAAATAAAAAATGTTCCAAACCACCAACCAGCCTATGTCGGGACAAACGGATCAAAAATTGCATCGTTAGTTTTACCCAATGGTATTCCAGAGAACATTACGGCTGGTTATATGCTCCAATGTTTCTGGACACACCCTGTCACTACCACATAGATCGTAACTATTGCGGGTGTTCTTTGCCATTGTATCCCCATTTTTGCTGCTTGAAAAACTTTTGTTGGCTGCTTTAATCCACGTATACCAAGCCCAAATGAAAATTGAAATCCTTATTTACTCGGAATATCCCCATTATCATCCCATCTATGTCTGTCTATTCTGTCTATCTGTCTACCTGTCTATCTATCTATCTATCTATCTATCCAGCAATCTATCTCTCTATCTATCTGTCTATCTGTCTATCTGTCTACCTGTCTGTCTGTCTATCTGTCTATCTGTCTATTCTGTCTACCTGTCTGTCTATCTATCTATCCATCAATCTATCTATCTCTCTATCTATCTGTCTATCTGTCTATCTGTCTACCTGTCTATCTGTCTACCTGTCTGTCTGTCTATCTGTCTGTCTATCTATCGATCTATCTATCTATTTATCCATCCTTCCTAACCTATCTAATCTGTCCAATTTAATCTATTCTATTCGATTTTAATCTATTCTATTCGATTCTATTCTGTTCGGTTCAATTCTATTCGGTTCTATTCTATTCTACTATGCTCTATTCTATTCTATGCTATTCTAGTCTGTTTTTTCTATTATATTCTATCTATTTTATCTAATCTGTCTAACCTATCTGTCCTATCTATCCTTATTCCATCTATCCCATCTATCCTACCTATCTTATCTGTCCTACCGATCTTATCCATCTGATTTACCTTATCTATCTCATCTGTTCCATCTTATCTGTGTATCTCATCTTTTCCATCTTATCTGTGTATCTTATCTATATCTATATCTATATCTATATCTATATCTATATCCATCCATCCATCTCTCTATCTATGTATATATATACACACATATATATGTATATATATATATATATATATATACGGCCAGGCGCTGCGTGTTGCCTAAAAGTTCACATGGCGTTTAAGCATTATCCTTCAACATGCTCAAACACCTGCGCAGGGCCAGTGTTTTGAGATTTCCCAGCCGACGAGCCCTAAACCCTAAATCCTAAACCCAAAAACCCGAAAGGCTAAAACCCTAAAACCTTAAACCCTAAACCCTAAAACCTAAACCCTGAAACCTGCTAAACCGAAATCTTCGAACAGTGGCTTGTCGACCTGCGTTTTTTTCTGGCGGCAACTCACAGACTCACAGGTTCTGCTGCTTCCGGTTTGACTGGGCCGGAACCCATCTAGTGGCAAAAAAGTGCCGGGAAGAAAGTTACAGAGTTTCCGTCAGTCGCATTCTGCGACTTCTTCAAGCTCACTCTCCACCTCCACCTCCTCAAGCTCTTCCTCCGCTTCGTCTTCGATTTCGACTTCCACCTCCACTTCCACCTCCTCCGAGGTCCCGAAGACAGAGTGGGTCGAGGGTAGTGATCCACCCTCCGACTGCCGGTCGCCGCCGTCCTCAGAGTCTCCCGCGTCCGTCGCGGGCACAGGCGCAAAGAAGTCCATCACGAGGACTTGCACAAAAAACATCTCGAAATCACAGAGCGTCAGGTGAACCCCATTTTCTATCACAACCCAGTGTCGCACCGGAAAGTTGCAGACCTGGATCTCATAGGTCGTCAACTCCATGGTGCCGTCGGCGGTGGGGAGAGTGGTCCCCATCCAGTACCACTGGACCACTGCGCGGGACCAGAAAAGCAAAGCCAACACTTCTGGTGTGAACACAGCTTCCTGTTCGAGAGTGGCCCGACTGGGGAACCCTCTCTGTCCCCGCGGCGTCGGCAAAGTTGTGGCCCGGCCGTCCCACAAGCTGGCCATGACCCGGCGCTGGCCGAGGTCACGTCCCAGCGCCGGAACGGCGGCCACAAGGCTCCGCACGGCCTGGCCTTCCACCCAATCTCGCCGGTGGCGAGCAAATTCGTGGGAAGCGGCGGCCAGGCTCGGCGGACACCACGCGGGAGCCGCTAGTGCCACGACCGCACGGAAGATGTCCAGCAATGTCATCTTGGGGACCGAAGTTGTTTGCTCTGCGAACCCAGCTGCACTCGAGCCAAATACACCCGCCCTTGCCGGCAGAACAAGGTGGGCCAGAGAACCCAAAAGCAAAACGGCACAGAGCAAACCATTTTTTCCTGCATGTCGGGAACAGCACTGTGAGCTCAAGCCTACGACGCAATTTGGACGTCTTTCCAGTTGCTGTGGATCAATCATTGCATTGGTCCTCATGTGCATCCGTGGATAGATTGATCCCTTCCAAACATCCATTGGTTGATCATTTCATGCATATGGCGAATGGAGCCATGCCAACCTCCAAAGCAACTGAAAACGATTGGTGCGTGTCAACCATATGACGAAATTGCAACGATTCTGGGCTAACTGTGCTCTGCACGAACAGTGATGTGAACACTGGTGGTTTTTGGTCTCATTTCAAAGACCGGCGGAAACAGCCACAAAGACAAACAACACTGAAACATATCTACAAATAAAACAGAATTAATACTGCTTAGTTCTATATAGAATATAAATTCATATTTATATATCTATATATATATATATAGAGAGAGACATAAAAAACATGTTATATATATACATATGTAACTATTTATTTCCACGTGCATGGCTATGTTTTATGGAAATGTTTCGCTTCAGGTTCATCCTCGGGTTCGCATTTTTTATTCCGTAAATGGGATCAAACCCAAGCATGACACGTCTTGAATGCGGAACATGAACCACTGCATGAGTGCCGCTGCATGTGAGCATCACGTCCTCAGCAGCAACAACATGTTCAAAGCCATCTTCAAACAATTCCACGTGGTCTGCAGGAACACTTCTACTGTTATAAATTAAAAGGGTGAAACCATATTAGGCAAGAATATATATGTTTTCTTTTAGAGACCCTCCCTCCCTCCCATTGGGCTTGCATAGATGCAAGAGCGCATTCCATCCCCGACAATTTCTATGAGCGCCTTCCACAATATCTTCAACACATGCATTCAAACAACTCGACAGAAGTCCTTGGCATGGTGCAAGCCGCTCCTACGAGCAAATCTAAATGAAAAATGCCAGAAACCGCCAACTCAGCAATGACATGGGGACTCCCCCGTACCAGAAATAGCGACTAGAAGAATGTAGACATAGCTGTGGTGAATTGTGGCCCCTGACATCATCAGTGTTCATGATGTCTCAAGAAAGTTCAACCAGTTCTTGTGCACCTTCCTCCCCTTTGTTGGTCTTTTGGCGCTGCATCATTTTTTTCGCGGCTCCATGAATGATATATCAATCGAATCAAAACCTGTGCATTCAAATGGGGCAAAGCAAAGTAAGCAAAAACATCATGTCGTGGCAAGCCAATGATCACTCATGACATGCGGTCCAGAGGCAACGCACCCATGTCCAATGAGTGCACAGAAAAGATGTGGCTCGGAGGACAAGACAGTTCCCCATGTGTTCCCATACCCTTTGCAGTTATCATCCTGTTTTGACCACTGCGGTGCAGACTGCTCCATACGGCCAGGCGGGGCCATCCACTCGTGGATGAAATCAAAAAGACCGGTTGAGATGTTACACTCAACCTAAATGGTGGATGTGCTAACTGGAATCGGCGGTAGCCCTCATACATCAACCAGTTCGTGGAGCGGCACAAATGGACGTCTCGCTGAGGAAAGACTTCCTGCTCTGACTAGCAATGTGAAATCAGCAAGTGCTGCTTTCACAGAGCGTAGAAAGAATCGCATCTCTTCATCCAACAGGTCTGAGGCAGCAAATGCCCAATCTTGCAGCAATATAACAGCGGCGTCTAGGTCTTGGATCCAGGCCATGGCCTTGGCTGCAGTCATGGATCTGGTATAGGTGAGCACTGTCGGAGGGTAAGGTGATGATGTGATCATTGGTCAGCACGATATGGGGATTCGACCCCTGGCACCTCCAATCGAACCTGCGTCAACATGGAGCATAGAACTGCAAAGGAAACCCAATGCATCTGCGTAACCACCGTCCGACATGCCAGTTCGAGGGCATCCACCATGCGCTGGACTTGCTCCCATCTGGATTCTGCTGCTTCAGCATTGCACCAAAGTCGCACGAAGGGCTTGAGGCGCAGTGACTCATCTTCCATGGGAAGTTTTGGCATTGTGCCGCAGCTGCAGGGCCACACCGAGTTGAAAGTTGGTACTCCACCCTCACAGCGTACTTGAACCTCAACAGACTCCCGGATAACAGTGGCTGTACATGCTGTGTGCAATGAAGCTTTGAACCTGCGACACTCCTGCAAAACTGGGTGGTCATGCATATCCATAATGCAACCTGCATGTTTTCATTGTCACACTCCTATAGCCGCTTTGCCTACGCGGTTCTGACCGTGAAAAACTGGATGGTCATGCACATTCACATAGCAATGTGCATGCTTTCACTGTCAAACTCTTATCACGCGGAAATCTTTTTTGGCATCCTCCCTCCCTCCCTCTGCCAAAACAGGTGCCGCTTTGCCTACGCATTTCTGACATCATTCTGACACCCTTGCTCCTCTGGTCACAGCAGCACCATCGCGTGGTATACAGCTCCCGTCCTGCAAATGCGGCATGCACCACACTGTGGTGGAGAAGATACAAGCTAGACTGAAAGCAACATTCAGCAAGAACTACGAGTCGGAATTTTACTCAGACGAAGCCTAGACAGCGAAGTATTCACCCGGGTTTCTCGAAACTGCCAATGAGCACTTCTCGGTTGGAGGCTATAGAGGCATGCAAACAACGCAATTTTTTGTTCGCAGTCACAGCCAGGAACTTGCAGAAGGAAGCTGGCCAGAAGTCGATCCATCCGATTTTAATGCAATGCATATCACCTCCAAAAATTAACACCTGATTGCCAGGTGGTTGACCTCCAGTTCAGGGCGCCACTCATCACAGCGTTCTTCTCCTTTTTCAATGGTTGTATTGGCTTCCACCCAGACAGAATGGATGTGGACATCTTTTGAATGAAACACCCATTGACCACCACCTCTTGGGCGATTACGCAACACATTTTCAAAGTTCACCCTCACCTCCAGTATGACGCGGTGATATGCGCACTCAAATGGGAATAGTTTGTGCCCTCTCGCATACCAACGCGCTGTGTCCCAGCGAGGGCTTACGTAAACACCAGGTTGCCAAAACTCGTGCCCCAGGTCAATGCTGTGAGATTCCAGCAATCTGCCAATGCGCACAATAGCGGCCAATGAATAGAACCACGTTCCATGATATGCACGCAGCCAGTGCGCCGGAGCAGGTTTCTTCTTGCTCAGAAAATGGAAGTAGCCGTTCCTTTCCAAACCAGGTGTCAAGAATTTGTGCAATTTTCTGGCCTTCAGCCAACTTTCAAAATGTATTCTGCCGTTTTTTAAGCAGTAGGCCTCCGCTGGTTTTATGGCCGGCTTACCCCGCCCCCGAGCAACCAACCGCCATTGAGCAACTTTGGCTCCCCTGCTGAGTTCAGATTGTTGGACTTGCCATGCAAATTTGGCGCAGCGTCTTAGCAGCCTTAGATTTCGCAAGGCTGTGCTACGTTTGAAATACCGTCTCAGCATGGCAGGCACGCTTCCTGGAGTTTGCGAACCAAATGGCTACGAACCACCCGGATATACTATTGATAATATTGGCTTAGCGATCAGAAACCTAGTTCAAGATCCCAGGGTCCATTGCACAGGAAAGACCAGCCAGGAAACAAACCTGCAGAAAGCCATATTCATCTTGCCGTGTGCCCCCACCGGTCCTCTCATTTGTGGTCAGAACGATTCGTGGTCAGAACGATTCGGACGTGATTTGGACGCAACGAAAGTTGCTGCGGAGCACTCAGTGCATTGATTCCCATGTGCACCTGGACCTGTGGACAGATTGATCCCTTCCAAAGCAATTAAAAACGACTCCTGTGTGTCAGCCACATCATGAAATTGCCACGATTCTGAGCCAAGTGTGCTCTGCACGAACACTGATGTGAACATCTAAGTGCATGGTCTGATTTCCACGCAATGATTAGTCACGATGCTCTGAAATCTGTCGAAATCACATATTGTGATCAACTTGTTTGTCAAACTCACTAACGCTAAGGTCTTTCTTGGCATCCTCCCTCCCTCCCTCTGCCAAGCTGTCGCTTTGCCTCAACATGTCGACCTAAAATTCGAATGCGCAAGTATCCTGATAGAGTTCGAATGATCAACAATGTTCAAAGCCTCGACAAACAACAAAGGCAAACTGTGATTCTTCCTTCAGACCCAACCATCGCAACGACATGAAACTGGCAATGGCACCGGCTATGTTTTGCTTTGCTTTCTCCACAGTTCATTGAAAGCTGCTAGTTGCCTGCAGGCAAGCAAATAGTCTGTTTTCATTTTTCATGGCGGCACGCCTTTTTTTCTCAGGCCAGCTTTGGGCCTTAGTCAGAATGTATTGCAAACATGTAGTTCAGGACGCCGTAGCTCTACGGCATCTTTCAGCATCGTTCCATAGCCAAGCTCAGGCTCAACAGCAAGACACACAGCTGAGCAGAATACGTTCGGTTCTCCAGTCAAGACTTGCCACCTCTATTTCCGTTTTCTTCTCGGCGGCTCCTCTGCCCGTCTCTCTAAACGTTCCGCTAAGTTCCGGTGGCTGCTGTCCGGTTTTCTCTTCTGCGACCGCTGCGCCACGGCAGCATCCCACTCAGCAGTGTTGTACACATATTCGTTTCCCAGACCTTTATGCCGAGCTGGCAGGCAAGCGAAAGAAGGAAAGATTTTCAGATCTGCTTGGCGCAGCGTCACAAGCTTTTGGGTCTTTTCGTATCGTTTCTCCAGTTCAGCAAAGACATGGATCAAATACTCGGGAGGGCCATTTTCAAAAATGGTCCAATCTGGTTCCCCATTTGCATCCTCCGGAAAATTTAACAGCAAGGTTGTTGCGAGGGACGTGGCCCTTCCAAGAATCATGTAGTAGTGCAACCACTTGTCATCATTGCCATCCAGCAGTTTCAGGTCAATAGTATGGCCCATTGGCACTGATTTCTCATCTTCGGCCGTTTTACCTTGCATGTTGTTAAAGGTTCCTACCCCAGCTGGAGCTATGGGTAGCTGAGAACTTCGAAGGCCAACCTTGATTCTAGGGACTTTCTTGCGCTTCTGCACTTCATTGGGATGGTTGACTATGGCAGTTGCTTGGTATTGCAAATCCCAGTCAGCATTGGTAGGCTCCACCAAGTACACGCCTGGTCGGCCAGTACCCGTAAAATCAGCAGTGCAGCCATGAAGCCGAATCTCGACCCAACGTGGAACCATGTCGAGCTTTACCCAACCCCTACTCCAACATGGATGCCCTTTGTGTGGCATACCTCCAGGCCTGTGCAACTGACGAGGTAAACCATACCGTTCTTCTTCGTGGAAGCCAATCTGTAATATTTCTCCTGTTGCCTCCTGAACCACTTCTGGCGGACAGAGTTTGTGAGTTACTTTCACTGGCATTCCAAGATATAAAGGGCAAAGCCCTGCTAGCTTCCCTGTATCAGTCATGTTCACATGCCGTAGAGCGCTGCGTAGCAAAGCCTGCAGATCGTCCGGCGCAACCGCCCAACCAAAAAAAAAGGTTAGAAACAGAAAACAATAGATTGCATGCAACAAAAAGCCAAGGCTCCTTGTCATGAGCATGTTGCTGTGCTTGTGCTCTGTCAACACGTTGTGATAAGAACAGAAGTTGGCCACGAGATGCCGATAGCCTTCCCAGACATTTTTCGAACACCGGCGCCATTCTCCAATGCACGCGACTCAAATACGGGCAAAAGGTTTCCCAATAATACTGTGGTTCTCCTGCACGGCTATTTTGCAAAGCTTGCGGACCCCGACTAGCACGGGCGTTGCGGGCAGCCCACACTTGCTGCATCCGCGAAACCTGCTCCCAGTTCACCGCACTGTGCATCCCGTTGCAAAAGTTATTGTCTGAAAAAACATCCGATCCAAGCACCGATTTAGGGAATCTATAGAATAGTTTTGCTCGTGGATCTTTGCCACCCAATTGAATACGACTCAAGATTTGTTGCCTCAATGTCTCTGGTACTTCTGCGCCGCCGACAGTGCGCATAATCTGCAGCAGACGGATCAAGGGATCGTTTTCCTTGAATCGGTAGGTCCCTTTAAACTCTACGCAGGTCTCCGCAACCAAATCAAAAGTTTTCAGGCCTAACATCTCCATGTCGGTCAATGGCCGCACGCGGCCTTCATTCGCATATTCTTTGCGGGACATTAGAAATGCTTCCATGAGGCTAGGGCTCCCTTTCGGCACTGGCCGGAGCTGGGCAAAGTCACCTGCGTCAACATGCAGCAAAGGATTTCCAAAAGGTGCTTGTTTCGGCCCCACATCTTCAATTTGCCCCGCAGCCCGTTTTCCCCAGTATGCACGAGACGACAAAGTTCCATACAGTCCAGGGGCGGCAGCACCCACCTCATCATTGTAAACAAAGACAGCAGTCCCCCAAGTCGTTTTCAACTTGTTCTGAACCTTCCGGGACGGTTCCTCTGCTGTAAACTTTGCACTTTTCAGTAACCCTGCACAAGCATGCATGGTGTCGCCTGCGATCAGGCGAGCAGCACTGTTGGTGGAAGCTTGCTTACGACATTGCCCTGGCATAAACCACTGAAAAACGGCCATGACAACTTTAGTCAAGCAATAAGTTTTCCCTGACCCGCCAGCCCCATGTGCGAATACACGGACAGGTGGAACCTGCGCATCCTGGATGAGTTGTAAGCGGCCTTCCACAGAATTCCACTCCTTCAGACGACGCTCTGTGAGAGCATATTCCCAGACCCGGTGCAAAGGCCACACGCAACAAATGATCATTTCATATTGCTGTCTGTCCCAAGCTGCCCCACTTTGACACGCCAACCGGCGTGCCATCTCAGCTGGCGATTCAATGGCATTTTCGAAAGTGAATACTACATGAATTTTCGGCACATCTGTTTCACTGGTAATCACACGACTCTGTATATCATCTTCCGATTCAGATTCTCCACCGCCTGGGCCTGTCTTCTCACGGTTATTCTTCAACTCTTTCTGTGCTCGGAGCATTTGATTTCGCTGTGAAATCCAGTCTGCCAAACTCATGCCATCTGTGCCACAGAACTGTTTTTGCATCCTCATCTCGCAAGGGCATGCTGCCTTTAACTCTTCAGCGTAAAAATCGCGAAAGTTCTGGAAAAACTTCAAGACATTGTCTTTTTGACCTGACAAACACATCCAACGACAATAATTCTCAACAACCTGAATGCACACAACACAAACTGAATGCAACGCACTAGCCGCTAGCCCCGCGACCTCCTATACAACGTTTGACGCCGCGCCTCGCCCGTCTCTCCAGCCATCTAGTCTGTGAGCAATCTCAAGGACATCGCAATCTTGTATTTCCAGGTGCGGTTTATACTGTGAGCCTTTTTCCTCGGAATATGGCTGCTCCACTACAACATCATAATCATCTCCTGCTTCTCCGCCCGGGGTTTCTCCTTCAGCGGCCAACAGTTTTCCCACGACAGCTCCACCCGCATCATCATCTTCGTCTTCGTTGCTGACAGCGACTGCATTTGGGCGTGGTCTTTTGCGAGCTTCAGCAAGCAAATCCATATTCCATGACACCTCTGCTGTGATGCTGGCACCAAACTCTTCGGGAAACAATTGGTTCACATGAACCCCGGTGCCTGTTCTGACCACCGTCTTCTGGGCATCTGTTCTGCAACTTGACGCAGCCTTGTCCTGGGCATCAAGGGTGTCTGCTATAACCACATCTTCATTCCCTTCACCTTTCACATTCCCAGCAAAACGAAGAATGCAAACTGCGACCACATGTGGCAATGCTGGCAGTACCCCCACACTTGTGGGATGCAGCTTGACAAATTGCGCCTTGCTGTATATCGGATTGATGTCGGATCGCGTCCTCCTCTTTTGTCCCCAGGGACCTTTATAGCAATGCCGAAAACCGCCTCGCAACCAAGGCAAAAGCCATGACTGCACAATGGTCTTTCTGTTGCAACCAGGCACATACCATTCTCGGAATGGCGCCACATCATCCAGAACGCCCACACGACGCTCCAGTTTCAACTTTGCCCAAGCACGCTCTGCTCGTGTCAGTTGCAATGCCTCCCAAGCTTTCCACGCTTCTGTGAAACGTCGCTCGCCCCTGGAAGGCTGAGCTTGCCCGGCAGGCTTTGTGTATCCAAAGAGTATGCCTTGCTGTGACCCAGCCACAGATGACAACACATGACCTGCTAGCCAAGCCACATCTTCGCAACACCCTTTGCACACTCTGCTCGGCTTCATCAAGCACAGATGATACAAAGCATTCGTGGCAGGATCCGCGCTTCTCGTGGGCATGGTGAAGCCAACCATGTAAGGAACTCGTGGAGATGGTTCGAGCACCTGTACGAAGCCAGCATATTTCTTGTAATGGTGCACAAAGGCAAAGCTCCATTGAAAGCGCAGGCCATCAGATTTCGGCACAACCCTGACATACATCGCGTAGAGATAATGGCTCATCCAAGCAAGGTCTGGGCCACGGTGGTACCAATCGTCGACAAATGCATCGTTGCTCACTTGGACACTATACTTCCCATCCGCTTGCTCCACTTCGATCAGGGTTAGGGCCACGTCT